>JAFMSR010000019.1:8517868-8542620 GCA_022818135.1 Saxidomus purpurata
TCTTTGTAGGTGCCTACTAAACGACGGTAATCGTTATCCTCCGATACCGATATCTGCCGGTACCGATATCCGCCGGTATCGCCTATTATAGATTTTTCACACATTTAACAGGTTCACGGTGCGGAATCACATTATCAGAATAATCTCAAAACAAGAGTAAATCATTCTATGAAAAATGTTTGAAAATTTTGAAAGTCGATTAGCTGAAAATGTAACATATGCAGTCTATCATATGGCAATATAAAAATATTCTATGACTTCACAGTTCTCAATCATAGTCACCCTTCCCATTTTGCTGAACACTTCAAGGCATGGAAACGATTTATTTTTGAAGTGTTCAGCATAATCGAATGTGACAGTAATATCTGTTCTAATCATCAGCATTATCATCAGCACCACCATTATCGAAATCATCCTCGTCATCATAAGTTTTTCGTCATAATCAGCAGCAACACCAATAATAGCTAAAACAAGTTAAAATTTCCCATAGCATTGTTAAAATAAAACAAACACAATAAAAAAGAACAAACGGTTTAACATTGGTCTACCTAAAAATATCATCTTGCATATAATAGCAGTATTAGACATTTTAACTATATCATTTTGACTTTTAAGCATGGGTATTTATGCTCGAGTATTTTTCGGCGCAGCCGTATTAAGCTCGCTTTACGAGACGGTCAGGGGTCTCGTAAATATTTACGATATTCCAAGTGTTACTGTAATACGGTTGAATGGTAATAACTCGGCGAGAAATGTTTTATTTTAATTGTACAAATTAGTTAATTTATTTGAATATGTATTTTAAATAGCTTCTTCGAGAGAGCGTGGATGACGGGGAGATATGCACTACATCTTTTGGTAATGGATTTAGTTCGTCAAAATGTTTCGAATACATGGCTTTATCCTATTCATTTAACAGTTAAGAGTGATTAATGGTAATAATGTAGGAGAATGTAAAGAATTTGACATAAAACAAAAAGATTTGAATGCAAGGCTTAAAGGACACAGCTTTTTCGAAACAAATACCGATCTAAATAATTGTATAAGATACTGTATGTATTTGTCTGTCTGCAAGTCTTTGAACTATTACATGCCGACAGAGAAGTGTGAATTGAATGATGTTTACTGCCTCTCCATCCAGGAGTCAGAGTTTGAAGCGCGACCTGGCTCAGTTTCAATCGATATCTGGGAGTTTCCGAGCGTATGTTTTATTTATATATTATGTTATTTCTTTGCGAGTGTGGCTTAATTACTTTTCTTTCAATTTCCATAGAGATCTATCATAATTTACTTACAGTAACAATGTGTGGATCTTTGATTTTACAATTTGTAGATGTTTTTACTAACACATCTACAAATTGGTAATAAACACGTAACTACTTTCTGAGAAATCATCAATGTACGTGGAGCGCAAACCTTTGTCGGTGACATTTTAGTGCACATAAAATAAAATCTAAATTACTTTAAAACAAACTGTTTACTTGAAGGAAAGAGTCGTCACTTACTTAATAGTTATATATATAATGACTTTGCTCTTTGTTTGTTTTTAGAATATGGCAGGCACCTGTGGTAGCATGCTCCACCCAACAACCTTGTGTTCCAACAGATTCACACCAGTGCATAGATATCGGTTAGTTATTTGAAAGTTGTTTAGCGTGATATATAAGCATGTATTTTGTGTATGCGCATTAGTAAGTTATTTAACAATGCTGCATTTGTGGTTAAATTTGTTGCGGAGGATAAAAGTGTAATGCAAATACTCTATAATGAGCAATTTTTGGGGGAGTTATTTTCGAGCGCATGCACAACAGAAAATTACGTATTGTATTACGAGTTATAATTCAGATGCGAATTAATATATTTGTACGTTAATAAATCTTAAACAATTCTTTCAATTGAACATATATTCAAACTCTACCTCGATTTTATGGAGGTTGTCATACCGACCAAGTTTCATGAAGATCCAATGCCAAATTCAACTTCTATTGCATACACAAGATTTGTCTACGATTTGATCCCGTGGCCTTTATTAACTTTTTACTACACTCGTGACTGTCCCACTCGTGAACATGTCACTTTTGGTGCCTACTAGGTGAAATGATAACGCGATATTACACCTTAACCAACAAGTATCATCTATACCATGAGGCTTTACTACAACATCAATATCAATTTAAAAACAACATGGAAAAGGTCTACCGTTCAAACGTACAACATGATTTAACCAGAGTGGTGCTGTAACTGTAAAGGCAACTGAGGTGCAATAAATGTTACCACAACTGCGGGGAATGTACAAAAATAAATGTACAAATCTCATTTCAAGCGTACTTATTGCTATCCATGACGTAAAAAATACAACGAGGGAAAAGCCAAAATTACAAAATGAAACAAGTACACATTGATTTTAGCAGCTTAATCGCAGTGCAATGATATTAAAGTGGTGATTCATTTATATTTTATTACTTGATATAACTGAATGGGTAAATGATTTAAACGCAAAGATAAATCTAATTATATCCACAGCTATAGTTGCCATTACGCAAATTGCACAAACTGCATTTGTGCATAAAGTTTTTCAAAATATTGATAATTATTTTTTATTTTTCATGTTTTATGGGCGCATAGGGACTGAGAATCAAATAAAGCAAAAGGTAATGGTTCATGTATTTGTTCGATTTATATGTAAAGAGGCACTACGTCAAACTTTTGTCAAAGTTCAAAAGCATAAACATTAGAATGTTTGCAAGACTTACTGATTAACCTCAATGTTAAGGCTATACACTCCAGGCATCTTCAAATATGTTTAAGTACCGTGAAACAATCAGTAATATATACAAAGTTGTTGCTGTACATTTAATAGTTGGAAACAATTTATAACAAAAGGTCTCTTTGTTGATTTTTTATTCTTAAGTGATGCATTTTTATATATAATTATGAATTTTGTTAAAAGCGTGATTGGAGATTGCGAGGGGACCCCTTTAAGTGCCCCTTTAAGTGCTGACAGGTAACAACCAACATATTCTATTAAATTCGAGAAAATTGCACATCCACGACTGTCTTTTTAGTTCAATGTTCGAATCATTGCGTCAAGGGTTACTGGCGATGGTCTTACTTTGTTTGCCTAGGACAAGCGCTGTTCACAATTTCTCCTGTTTATATAGACCATTATCGGTGCAGCTGTACTCTTGATTCTTGTTTTGTCAATGTTGCCGGAATAAGGAAAAACTTTCATTTCGTTTATATCCTAACTATTAAGACGAAGGAAAAAGTTAAAGATCATAGCATGTCATGAAAAAGCTGACTTTTCTAGCTTTAATTCGTTCAATTCTTTAAATAACTAATATTTTTTCCGTGTTTTGTATCAACCACGTCTAGTTCATGAAGAGATTATAAACACGATTAAAAAAAAGTATTAAAAGAGCTTGAACATCAATTTCTTAATCTTTATATGCACCAATAATTCAAGCCCCAATACATAGAATAAAAGTAATGGTCCATGTTTATTAACACATTGTTTACGAAATCGAGGAGTACATAAATGAGTACGTCCCTTTTTATTCATGATCTGTCACTTGATCAAACGATAACAGACTTTCTAGACAATTGTTTAATTAAACAAACATTAAGATCCAATGTATATTTAATTATTTTCAGTCAATCAGCATTCTAGCTCGTCGTATACGTTTTCAAGTTTCAATGACAAAAATAGACATTGACCATACTTGCACATAAACGATTTGAGATGTAAACTTTGTAAAGTAAAGTACCATTACATGTACTATCATTCATATAAGCAATCAACTGTCCGGTGACTGGTTAAACCACATTGATTCCACATGATCGGTTGCAAACCTCCCCATAAAGGAAAGCATGACTTGTTGTAAAATTAAAATAATCACATTAGATATTGAATAACGAATCAAAGAATTGCAGTATCAGCGATAGTTAGGTACTTCTGCAAATGAAATATCTTTCATGGTGAAATACTTTAAGAAGTCGCAGTTAAAAAAAGATTCAAAACGTTCATGGTATCTGTATGGTAAATCTATTTCAAAAGTCGTGTTTAATAAGTTTCGTACAACTAAATTGAATGAAAACAAAATTCATATTGCGGAACTAACTTATGTGCTTCCCTTTTAATGTATATATGGGGTTAATAGAAAATGGCATATCTATAATCGACGAGTACTTTTAACCCATTTATACCTTGATTTTTACAGATCGTCAGACTTTCAATTTGGGCAAGTCTATTTCTTTAAGTAGGGGTGTTTTTGCAGGATTGTGAGCCAAAAGGCTAACAATTTAAACCCTGATCAGACGACATTGTATTTATCGTCTGCTTTGGAGAGTAGCTGATTGAAAAGGAAATATACCTTAACAATGCACAAATTATTTTGTAAGATATAGAGGATAATTGTTGGTTTCGGTGTAATATCACGTTAAAATCTCACCGAGTGGGCTCCAAAAGTGATATTTTTACGAGTGGCGTAGCCACGAGTGAAAATAACGACTTTTGGTGTTCACGAGTGAAATTAACGTGATATTACATCGATACCAACACGTTTTGTGTTTATTTTATGCTTAAAACACCCATTTTTCTTGAGTTTGTTTCAATGAATTGTCGGAAAACCCGAAGAACGTCATCAGAAAGCATAGCATTTATGACGTCATTTTAACGACGTCATTTACGTATGGTTTCCAATATTCATTTCGCTCGGTTTACGTTTTGACGTTAATCCTGGTATTAGATTTTGATAATTTCACTGAGTGAACAGTGAGTTTATCAAGATATAATCCATCGTTATATTTCGATAAACCACCGAAATACATTAAATAAAATATGTCCATAAGAACATTACATTAAAGATGTTTTCCTTCTATTATGAAAGTTGACATACAATTTTTATTGCGCATGCACTCATATAAAATATAATATTGATGTCGGACTTGCTTGTCCCGGTTTTAAATTGTTTCATATTAGACTTAAAGCTGACACTTTGTTCTATGAATGTGTGGAGGAATGAAACAAACACAAAACTAGTATTTATTCATGATAACCCTTTTTATGCAACTGCAACGAGGAAGCCCCGTTAACACCGTTCTGATATTTGTTGATATTGCGACTTCTGATATCACAGGACAGTAATATTATGACACTGTCCTGTGATATCATGTTTTAGGCCCCGCCAACTTTAGACATTTAGTAAGTTTCATTGAATAAAGTTAAGGCTATTGTGGATTTCTAACTCGCTACACTATAAATGACATTTTTAGTAGCTACAGAGTTGCGTTTCATTCAAATTTCTAGAAATACAAGCAAACATAACATCACATAAAATCAAAAAATGGCTGTAGAATTTTTATTTTTTAATAAAACATAGAGTTTTGGATATTCTTTTTCTTAGTTAGAATATTACCTATCAATCTATAGCATTTTGAAGGTTGTGAGCATTAATGTCAGATATAAAGAGCGATGGAGAGTTCATGATCAAAATAAATCTGATGTAATGAATAAGACTCAGACACTACGTGGTTACGGAGAGGTTACTATGCAACTTATGGGACGTCCTGGTTGAATCATTTAATCATTTGTGACGTCCCAAGAGCAAACTCCGTATGAGGTAAATATATGTCTCGTAGTCTAGCTAAAGCTAATTAGAACAAAAAATAATCTAATACGCAACAATGATAAAACGGTGAGTAATGACATTAATTTCCACCTGATTTGTTTTATTCAATTAACAAATTGAAAATACTAATAGAAATATTTCAATACGGTATTAGGTTCAAAGGCGATGACTGGGAAACTGACTAATTTAACTGTAGGAGAAACAACAAATTTAATTCATCAAAAATGTTTGGAATATATAAGATTATTCTGATTATTTTACAATTTAGGGTGATATTTAGTACAAGCCCAGGACTATTCCGGTTAAAACAGGAACATTTAAATAAGAGGATTATAGGACACAGTTTCTTTGAAACGAAAGTTAGTCACGATAATTGTGCAAAGTACTGTATGTATTTATCCGCCTGTAAGTCATTGGGTTATGATACGTCGACGCTCACGTGTGAGCTGAATGATGTTGACAGCTTATCTATCCAAGAGACAGAGTTCGAGACTCATTCTGGAGCAGTTTTCAGTGACGCCTTGGAATGGCCAAACGTATGTATCAATAATTATTTAATAATTATTTTCTTTTACTTTGTTTGTTCTTTTTCTTTCTTCTTTGTCGGGCCCCAATTTGTATTGTTTATCCTAAGATTATTTGAATTCTTCCAAATTTTCAGGAAATTTTCGAAACGAGTTCATTTTGGAATAAGCAAATCTACACAAACCGGGCAATCTATTCGTTGCCTTTGTTTTTCACCATTTCAAGAGGTGCACTCATCCCCATTTACGTAATACAATGTACCATATCTCGACGTTGCCATTTAAAACATACACAACCAAGTTTGTTAAATTAGCGTTTGTTACTAGTTCTTACATAAATATGATTGTGAATATAGCAATCACTGTTTTCAGTAGGCTTATTTCGCTAACTTTTACCAATAATTGCGGCAATGTTTTGCTGACACTTGACGTTTGGTGACCATTCTTTCAATTTATACACATGCAATTCATATAGTTGTAAAGTTAATTAAATTGCTTTCAGTCTTATGGTTTGTCTCTTTAAGTTTCTGTTTTTTCATATTTTTTATAGCATCCTAATTGCATCTAGGTAATGAATTTGATAAATAAGTGTCGCACATTTTCAGGCAGAATATGTTTTAAAATCTCGTTTCATGTAGTTTCATGAAAAAGGATCAAACACAATAGAATGTTGGCAACATCAGAGTTTTATAATTGATAAAATTCTCAATGCTTGAAAGACAAGTTATGACATTGTAGAGATCGACTGTAAGTGCGTTTATTGTTCTAGTACGATATGCATTCACATTTATTGAGCAGAGGAAAATTGGGATGAATATTGAACAAAGAATTTTAACGGGAAATATGATAATTATATTATAAAAATATACATATATGTATTGTTGTCTATTCTGCTCCGTAACATTCTTAAATTGAAGAAATATTGTAGATAAAAAATGCACGTTTTGTATGCGAGGACAATGAGAAACTCAAGGGAAACCATCTTGTCAAATCTTTCAAAAATCCTAGAAATAATATGTTATAAATATAGCATTTACTTTTTCAATGATATTGTCAAAAAACATTAAATACGCTTTCTGACAAAACTTCTCGAGAAAGCGACTTGAATACGATCGAAAAGCATACATTGTTTTAGAATAAAAGAACTCATACCTATCAAATTCTATTTGTATGCTCATCATTCCATACATGAAGAAAGTTCGAAGTGTGCATGGGGTTTTAAACAGTTAATAGACTGCTGCGAAAGTTAACAAACTTCTACTGTTTAAGGTGATGGCCGGAAGTTGTGGTAGTAGACCATGTTCCCCGCAACAACTGTGTGTTCCAACAACACCACAACGGTGCATTGATATCAGTAAGTAAACTTGAAACATCATGTTACGGTTTTATATGCTTAAGATTGGTTATTGTCAAGAGCATATGCGTAAGTTAAGTACTAGTATTTCAAAATCTGTATAAGCGGATAATACATTCACGGACGTGGATATTTTCTAGTGCATGTGCATTAGAAAGTAGTAAAATACCTGAATAGCGGGGATAGTCGGGTATTATTTGCGAGAGAATGTATATTCAATCGCGAGCTCATCAGTAAACCAGTATAGCGGATTTTATTTGTGAAAGGGGTATTTTCATATACATCAATAATAGAACGATAATTCAAATACAAACTATTGCAAATCTTACAACTTACCATTCGAAAACAAAAGCATAAACATTTAATTGAGAATGCACATGTGCTCTTTGTATGTTTTGTGAGAAATTCGAACCAAGAGAAAATAGTGAAACATGTTACAGATTTAAAAGTTTTAGAAATCAAGGGAGAAAGAATTTAAGATATGCAATGAGATTTATAAAACATCATCTTTGAGATGTAAAATTGATAAATGATAAATGTACGAATGATCTGGTGGAGAATGGTGTACAAATTACCTTTATTGCACGTACCTTAATTGTTATCTTTATAGACTGTGGCGGTGTACATACTATTTTATCTTTCGTGAGTTTTAACTGTTATCCCTAAAGATTGTGGCTATGTACCTACTTTTTTATCTTTTGTATATTTTAATTGTTTTCCCTACAGACTGTCGCAGTTTACATACTATTTTATCTGTCGTGTAGTTTAATTGTTATCCCTGTAGACTGTGGTAGTGTATG
This sequence comes from Saxidomus purpurata, assembly GCA_022818135.1. Taxonomy (NCBI): domain Eukaryota; kingdom Metazoa; phylum Mollusca; class Bivalvia; order Venerida; family Veneridae; genus Saxidomus; species Saxidomus purpurata. The sequence goes on from JAFMSR010000019.1 coordinate 8,526,177, forward strand.
TACTATTTTAGATATCGTGTATTTCATTTGTTATCATAATTGATTGTGGCGGTGTACCTACTAATTTATCTTTCGTGTATTTTATTTGTTATCCTAATAGATTGCGCTGGTGTACTTACTTATCTATATTACGTGTATTTTATTTGTTATCCTAATAGATTGCGGCGGTGTACCTACTATTGCTTACGCTACAGTCAGCCTTGTTGAACCTCGCCAAAGTTTCCTCCTTGACAAAGCGTCCGTGGTTTGTACCGCGGGATATGCTTCTAATCTCACCCACATCATTTGCAAGCTCCCAGAAAACCCGGACAATATGACTTGTGTACATGAAGGTAATGATGACATCTCGCTTGTTAACCCACTGTCTCGTAGGAATATTACGCCTTGTCCTCTGGGGCACTTTATCTCTTTTTACGTAGTTTTCTTAGAACCTTTTGCTTGCATACACAGCCTCCTGGGGCACTAACCCATCAATTTATTACCGCTATGCAGTTAGACTAGTTCCTACTGTGTTTTTAAAACCACTACTGTGATAGATACCGTAAATGTACAAATATTGGAGGCCCGTCATTTCACTGCATAGTCACGCTTTGTAGATATACATGTAGATGTAGTACAATTCATATAGTTAATAGAATTATAGAATTTTTTTATAGAATATTTGTATATTTCATATCTAATTACCAGTTATATATCGCTTTTTACCGCGATACACTGCCTTTCTTGCTTATTTTTACATCGTATATAAAAATGTAATTTACAATTTTATTTACAATTGTACACACACGTAGTACTTTAGTTTGTAACACTTGGAAACATCAGTTTCACAGAGACAAGATAATCCCGTAAACACATTTGATACTTGGTGGAAACATGGTTTTATTAATATATAACAATATACTAACGCTTTATATTTGATGGCAGCTGTTGTTTAGATTGTTTATAGTCCCTGCTGACAGAGGGACTTCTCCCCTGGTGAACTTGCTAAGACCCCAGTTTGACTCCCATGCATATTTGTACCTAACAAAATTTGAAAATTAGGGAAGATTTGTTGTACCTAACTGCAATACCCGTTCCGTTTTGTCCAAAGTTGTGATGACAGTGGTTACTATTTACTGTGTGGGGAAGGACTCGCTGCGGCGAGATTTTTTCTATTCAATGATTTCATCTGTTGCTTGCCCCTTCCGTCCGCCTAAAGCCTTTTTAAAAATTACTCAAACGATGCTTAACAGTTTTTGTTCAGATGTGTATATGATTTAAATTTTAAAAACGGCTTTTAATTATTGCTGTGCATGCCCTCATATCCCCTAGAAAACATGTGGCTACATACATAAGTCTGTGAATGATACCGGTCCCTAGTCAATACGATGTTTTGTCATGAATCACGTGACTGTGTTTAGACATACAAAAGTGACTGCAAATATTAATTTGGTTATTGTAAGATGTATGCACTCAATTGCGTCAAAGAGCCAGGCACCTCTTCACTCATTCTACGCTAACCTCAACTAAAAATATAGAAAATGGTGCTACAATTTAACTATATGCATTATTTCATGAAACAAAGTAACGGTGAAATGGTCGACGATTATATTAATACACGTCTATTATTATTTACTGCTTATAGCTATATATAACTGTCACAGGATGAGAAAAATGTGCAGCCAGACCGGGGCTCGACAGACCGGGGCTCGAACCCGGGGCCTTTCGCCTACAGGGCGAATGCTCTACAGACTGAGCTATCCGGCCGCCTACACATTTTCTCCCCTTTTTTCATAATTAAGTCCGAAACCGTAACATAACTTTTACGTTAACTGTCCGATATGTGTCAATATATGTAGCAACCATATCTAACGAAAATTTTATTAAAAGGGCCAGTAGGCACCTATATCTCTCACGTGTTAATCAATTGCCAATAATACGAGGGGTCATGATTTTAACATAATGCGTAGATGTCAACTACACAATGCTTTGTAACATTCCAAATATCTAACCTCTGCCTGTGAGCCTTGTGTTTTTTTTTAAGTTTTCCTTATATAAGCCTATGTGAAATCAAGTGACCCCCCCCCCCTCAGGGAAGGGTTAATTTTAACCCGGGTCATGATTTGAACAAACTTGGTTGAGGTCTACTACGCAATGCTACATGCCAAATATTTTAGCTGTAGGCCCTGAAGTTTCAGAGAAGAAGAATTTTAAAGTTGTTCCTATATAAGCCTTTATATGACCCGGGGCTCATAATTTGAACAATTGGTATAGGTCCGCTAGATAATGCTACATGCCAAATATCTAAGCACTAGGCCATGTGGTTTCAGAGAAGAAATTTTTTTAAGTTTTTCTTATATAGCCTACGTAAAACCAAGTGACCCCGGGCGGGGTCAATTTTGACCCGAGGATCATAATTTGAACAATGTTGGTAGAGATCTACTAGACGATGCTACATACTAAATATCTAAGCTCTAGGCTTTGTGGTTTTAGAGAAGATTTCAAGTGTAATACATCAGTTTACTCGAAATTCAAGGTAGGTTTCTCCCAAGCTTACTCGATACGCTTGGGATGTCTCGAAATTTAAACCCGTGTGTAATTACAATGGCATTGTAGGCTACAATTGTAAGATATAGACACATGCTTTCAGTGCGTGTTTTTCATCAAGGGTAATGAATTAAAACAACATTCTTTTGTAATAATTTACTGCTATAAATTTGTCTGAAATTATATATGTTGTATAATTTCATCGGTGTTGAGAATTGTGCTAATATTTAGGTATGTTTCTGTGGTAAACAACAAGATGCTGCTAGGTTTGCATCCAATGCATTTTATAGTAATGCATTACAAATTCCTAAAAAGTAATCGAAAATTTGTTTTCAGGTCTCACTGGTTTAAAATGCACGCTAACTGGGCAATGGGAACAAGCGTCTTGTTCACCGACAGGTAACTTTAAACAACTTATTTACTTTTTCCTACATGTTTATTCTGGGGGTTTTTGCGACGTTTTCATTTTCGCTAATTTTTGCGATTTTTTCATCAAATCCGCTAATATAGCAAACAAACAATAATTACATACAAAATAATGCTCTCGTGACAATTAAAAAGTTCGCAAGTAAATAGAAAGTTGGAAATTGCAAGTTCATTAAAAAATCCAAGCAAAATTTTATTTGTAAACGTGCAAAAAATGGTTGCGTTTCTAAAGTTGACAAGTATATTAAAACCTTGCTGTATCCAAGTATACTCAAAGCAATGGGGAAATGCGATTTTATGAGAAAAACTTTATATATTATAATAAATAATTCCTTAAAAACAAACAAAAAAAAATTATATAAACATGTATTACGTAAACAAAAGCTGTAAAATTTCTTTAATCTCCATCTTTTAATTTCTTGAAATGCAGAAAAAATAGTCCTTTTGCACATTAAAAATCTAAAAATATTAGATATAATGTGGAGAAAATGTTATGAAAAGGAAACTATTTTTAGTAACAAGACATTGACCTTGACCAAACAAATAGACTTATTACTGATCACTGCTAAGCTTCGGTAAAATTTCTCCATCCGTTTAAGAAAAGAACATCCGACAAGAAAAACTTGTTTTTTGTCATTAAGACCTTGACATTGAACCAATTAAATTGTCCTGATATTATGCACAACTAGGCCTTTGTACTTAAAACGTCTTATGAGATGAAGAGCTGACAAGAAAGAAAAACAAATTAACCTTTTCTGACAATATACACAACTAGCTGCAAAGTTTCATTGAAATACTACAACCGTTTATTAGAAGAGCTGACTAAAAAATGCATTTTTGTTATTAGGACCTTGATCTTGACCTTGACCCAATCCAAGTTTGCTAAAAATAAAGCATAACTGCTTCGTACTGATCACTTCTGAAATGTTTCATTGAAATCCCTTCAGCCGTTTGTGAGAAGAACTTACAAAATTTGGAATCAGATGAGACAATGACTCGTCTGGTAAGGGATAATTACGCAATTAAGGAATAAAACCGCTTCCATTTTGGTTTTTATTTTTTTATTGAGTGCGTTGGCGGGAGACGGGTTACTTACTTATGAAGTAGTTCCAATTCCGTTTAAGATATCGAAGGGAATTTTATCAGATTTTAGAAAACGATGAAACACGAATAAAACCGAAATAAATAAAACCAATAGATCTTTTAATTGTATAAAGTATTTGCAAGTTGTGATGTACACCTTCAAGCTTAAATGATATTTGAAATGATACGATATAAATGTATTACGTATTTATTAGATTAACAACATTGATACTATGGCCTTGGCCAAAAATAAAATAAGCACATGGTGAATTAAATATTTATAACGTTCGCCAATTTCCGTGTCAATTTAATCGTCTCTTCATCAAAGGCAGAACTTAAAATTCAGGAACGATTAATGAGATGCGCTTCCTCGGGGGAAATTAACTACCTTTATTCAATTACGATGCATTAAACTTTATGTTTATTACCATCAATTTCGACATGGTTATATTATTTTAGAAGTAGAAATATAATGACTAATGTGTTTATTCCTGTTAGACTCAAATACATTGCAAGACAGATTGTTAAAAAAAGACCGTAGAATAAATGCTGTTTAAAATGCATGTTGTATTATCCGGAGTTGTTGCTACGCGTCTCATTTGGATCATGCGGTCAATAATAGATAGAAAATTAAGTCGTTGAATTATTACGATATCATTTCTGTTTAACATTTCAGCTGAAGTTTCATCACCACCAACAATTTTGCCTACAGCAACAGCATCATCACCAGCAACAACCGTGCCTACAACAACTACCCAACCTACGACAACAACGGCACGAACAATGACAACCCAACCTACAACATCGGTACCACCACCAACAACCCAACCTACAACAACATCGGCACCAACGACAACCCAACCTACAACAACAGCTGCCCAACCCACTACAACTCCTATAACAACTGATGTACAAGCAACGACAACCCAACCTATAACAACAGCTGCACCAACAACAACAACCCATCCTATAACAACAGTTGCACCAACAACAACAACAACCCAACCTACAACAGCAGCTGTACCAACAGCGACAACCCAACCTACAACAACAGCTGCACCAACAACGACAACCAAACCTACAGCAGCAACTGCACCAACAACGACAACCAAACCTACAACAACAGCGGCACCAACAACGACAACCCAACCTACAACAACAGCGGCACCAACAATGACAACCCAACCTATTATACCTGCGGCACAAGCAACGACAACCCAACCTACAACAACAGCGGCCCAACAACAACAACCCTACCTACAACAACTGAGGTACAAACAACGACAACCCAACCTACAACAACTGAAGTACAAACAACAACAACCCAACCTACAACAACAGCTGCACCAACGACGACAACCCAACCAACAACAACAGCGGCACCAACAACAACCCAACCTACAACAACTGAAGTACAAACAACAACAACCCAACCTACAACAACAGCTGCACCAACAACGACAACCCAACCTACAACTACAGCTGAACCAACAACGACAACCCAACCTATAACAACAGCGGCACCAACAATGACAACCCAACCAACAACAACAGCAGCACCAACAACGACAACCCAACCTACAACAACAGCGGCACCAACAACGACAGCCCAACCTACAACAACAGCGGCACCACCAACGATTACCCAACCAACAACAACAGCGGCATCAACAACTACAACCCAACCTACAACAACCGCGGCACCAACGACGACAACCAAACCTACAACAACAGCGGCACCGACAACAACCACAGATGGCAGTTTAATATGTCTACTCAACATATGTATAAGTGGTTAAGTTCGCGACGCTGAAATGTTTGCCAATTTTGCGAATTGGCAAAATTCGCGAATATATCTACCAGCGTAAATATTCACGCTATCAGATGTTGTTTTTTTTTTACCTCAAGTAAGTTCAATAAACCCATTTTATTATTTACATTATTTAAACAATTCTGTAAACTGTTCGCATATTTCGAAAGATGATTGAATTATATACGATTTTGCATAGAGAGCCTCGTGTGCTTACATGTAAAAAATAAATAATAGTTACAGATTAGTTTTCACACCTCTATTGTGATAAAGCATGGCACATAGTTACTGTTTCTTTGAAACTCATACGGGCTATAAATGAAATTTGTATTGTATTGTAGAGAAACAAAGACTTTTATTGTTTCGAGGTGCACAAAAATATTTAACCGTTACTTACCTGTCCAATCAAAGCTTACTTGTACAAGGTGTTCAGCATACAATAAAATAATCATCGCATAATTACGGCATGATAACAGTTTACATTATTTGACCAAATCTTTGTACTGTTGAAACGTATTTAGAACGGCCCCTTTATCGATCAGCTCAATGACAACGCTAATGGGATTTTTACAACGTGTAAATACTACGCACATTCATATTTTGGGATTCGCGAACATTTCTGCCAGCGAAACGTCCGAAATTTTCAAATCGCGAAGTTCTTGACCAGCGAACATAACCACTTAGACAGTATACAGTAAGCTTAAGCGTAACTACAGGTGGGTATACATGCCAGAGATGGGACAATCAGTTTCCACAAACACATATCTATATAGCTGATGATATGTACCCGGATGCCAAGGTCTCAGCTGCAGCAAACTACTGTCGATTCCTTGGTAACAGCAACCTCTGGTGTTTCACGACGAATTGGTTAAAGAGATGGGACTATTGTACAAAACCTGATCATGTCTGCTGATCTATATCTATTTTTAACCGTTTGATATCTGTTTTTACTAATTAGCATCTTGATCTAGGGCACAGCTACTCAATGACAATACATGCTTTTATAATACATACTATTTTATTAACACATTGTATTGCCAAGCCTAGTGAATGAAAACGTTGATTATGTGTCAAAGACGTTAATACTACGTCAGAAACATTACTACTGAGCGGGGCAACAACTGATAGTATCGCTAAAGCTCTCCTTGTTAGCCGATTATCAAGTGCGGCCCAGCTCAGCCGTGTATAATCATCTAATTAACATGAAGCGAAAGTATCTATCGCTCCGCCTACCGATCGAGCGATCGATAGATTACAAAACCTCCGACAAGCTTTAGTGTTGACGCAGTATTCACTTGAACTTGCACATTTTGACTTGGAAATAAACGCATTTAAAAAGGAATTTTAGTATTTTATGTTTCCTTTGAAAATGATGCAGATACATATTACGCATTTTGTGCATACATTTTAAAACTAACCCTTCAGGAAAGGGAAAATGAGTGCACAAAATGCCGAACAGATCTCGAAGCGGAAACTATTTTGAAAAAAACAACATTTTATAAACTCTATGATGTAAATAATGTATTCACAGATGCATTATCACAGCATTTTTCACTTCCATGAAAAATATCTTCATTCATACATAATGCATTTTTTACAACGTGGTCAGTAAAACATTTTGACTGTCCTTGTAAAAAAGTGAAATTCACTAAATATTTCGGACTGTTTTTATATCTTACAAGAGAAGTAAATCAGTACAGTAAATCCAACATATAACAAACAACTTCGGGCCATTTTAATTTGTTCCTTATATCCGTAGTATGTTATGTCCATACAGCACATTTCATAAGTAATGAATAAGGAAAAAATATCTGGTCTAGAAAATGTTATATCGCGTATTGTTAGATATACGGAGTTTAATGTATATCTAAGTTCAGTAGTGGAAGTCTGCATATAACTTTGGTTGAATGTATATTATTTATTATAGACTTCAAATTCGACACAATATGTATGGCAAAACGTTTAAAAAAAAAAAAAAAAAAAACAAAATATTTTTTTTTTTTTTAAAAAAAAAAAAACCTTTAAAAAAAATTTTTTCCCCCCCAATAAATTGTGTTATAGTATATTGATACACATGCATCACATTTATTGACCAGAGCTAAAACAGCCACTTGAAGCGTTTTTTGGCTATTGCACTATAGTAACTAGAGTAACGCGAGTTCCCAGCTTGTACCTGCTGCGTGCAATGAGCTAGCCGAAACATTTTACATTCGGACAAGCCAGTAACTGGGCCAAGGCTTTAGTTGGTTGATTTATGTTACTATGTTTACTGGTGGGAGTACTATTTCAATGTAACGGTTACTCTACTGTAGTGTACAATACCGTAAACTGGGCAATATTCGTGATGATAGTTTTTTCGTGAATTTTCCACTTCGCTTATTTAAAACTCTGGCGAAAGATTCATTTCAAATAGATTTACTTTAAGAGAATTGTCTTTTCGCGAATATAAAGTTCGCGAATAAGTCTGTCTGCAAGTCTGTCACGCGAAATTAACCCAATTTACTGTAGCCGGAAGCCATGAAACTCGTGTTAAAAGACTTACTTTTGATGAAAAGCGGACTATACGCACTGAAGCATATTTTAAGTTTACTCAAGTCAATATTTCTGACACTTTCGTTCGTAAAATGGCCAATAACGCGTATTGTGACAAAAGTCAGAATGAAAGTACATTATTTTATCACAATCAGGTAAATAAAGCCACCAAACAGAAAGAGTTAATGTTTACATTTTTTGACCGAATTTTCGCGGACTTTTTTTCAATGAATCAGAGTCATTTACAGCATTTTAGATATTGTGACCGCGTGATTGTTTTGCATCAGTCCGTCAGACATTTGTATATACACATTGAGTGCACTAGTTAACAAGTATTGTGTGAGCACAGTTTATCTTTTGCTTGTACACCTATTCAAGAGGTAGGATTTACCTGAAATACATACATGTTGTACATACAGTGGTAGACGTCATAGACCGCAGAGTTATATAAAAAATCTTTGTAAAAGATTGTGAACAGGCATATTGATAGCTCTAGCTTTCACAGGAACTGAGTATTTGACAAAGTCTTTGTTTCTGACGCCATTGAAGCAGGACACGGGACATTCGTAGATTTGGGAAATACACCGTTGTCTGAAAGTAATATTACCCATCGAAATGACCATATTTAGTTACGGTCAAGAAATATACTGAAAACACAGTAAACATTAAAGTGATAAAACCCTTTAAAGTAACCATCATATTTTTAGAAAGACGTTGATCACTGATTTGTACTTCTAGCAAAATGAATATTTCTAGCGTTTTAACAAAAATGTATGACTATGTATAGCGTTTTTATATCCATTTAATATAGAGCAAATCTGTGAAAATCATTTTTGACTGTCCTAGTCAAAAACTTTAAACCCACAATGTATAACCTTTAGAAACCATTTAAAAACTAGTTTTAGAGGATTATGTCCAGAAATTAGTTCCATTGAAATTATAATTTGATTATTTATAATCAAAAGGAAAGGCAAGAAAGTAAATAATTTGACTCAAGAATGAAGAATTAGTTGAGAGAAATACATTGTTGAAAACAAAATCTGAAATTGGAGTATTTAATATGAATATATTGAGGATTGAAAATTTGCTAAATGGAGGAACATGGAGGCGGCCATTTTGAATTTGTGATGCCATAGTGCTCTAATTAAATATTCACGCAGGTAGTACCGCTATGCTAAAAGTATATTAAAACATGGTTACCTACACTTAATCAATGTTAGCAATTTCAAATGAAAACAGTCATGAGAACGTTAGTAAATTTGGTTAAAAATTAAATAACGAAAAAGGGGCATGTCTAATAGAGCTCTTCAGTTTCATCTTGAAACAAATTCTGACTTGTATTCTCCTTAAATCACATTTATTGAAATAATATGAGCATTTTGTATACATGTATTAATTAATACAAAATAATCATTTGAATTAACATCAACATGCGATCAATGAAACATTCTATTGCGGGCCGCAATTTAGTAGGTCTAATTAGCATACTTCATAAATGACATCTGGAGACAAAGTATATTTCATCAGACTGGTTTACATTTCATGATATCAGACTGGTTTACAGGAATAAACTGACATGTAGCCAAATTTAACTAAATGGTCGAAATGAACTATTAAATAACGAGACTAGTCAGTGGTCGTGAAAATGTGCGGTAGTTTATCTGCAAACATTTTGACCGCTAAAGATTTTCTGCGGATATAGATAGGAATAGTATTGTACATTTGAATAATTTAAGACTCACTTTAATGGAACATAGCGTAGAACATATAACAATATTGCTACGTTAACTTTGTTTTAATCAACGCTGAAAGAAGAACACGGATATAGCGTAAAGATTATTGAAAGTTTTCATGAATATGTTTTTGTTTTTCTTTTTAAGTCATAAATGATACACTGAAAATAAGAAACAGTAAATTGTAAATGCACAAACCAGATAGTGAAGATTTGCTTTGCACGAACAAAGAATATACATTCATTACGTTTCTGTAATAAAGTCTGTAAAGTTAATTTGCATCTCCCATTTCAAAATACCTACGGCGCAAAATTACATAACTGTTCCTTAAGCTATAATATATTTTCATTTCTCATATGTCGAGCTAAGTTTGCGATATTGCTAATAAAGATTGTTGTTGTTGTTGTTGTTTTGAACAGAAAGGGAACCTATTTTGCTATACGCAGATTTATTTGTGCCAAGTACATAAGTGGACAAATATCAAGGAGAAGAATTACATTGTAATTATAATTAATTACTCTCTGTCAAATAATTGTAATGAATTAGTTAAAGTTTTTAAATTCATGTAATTTAACTAATCATAGTTGAACATAAATTTCTTTTAATTGAAATTAATTGTCTAAAATTTTATCCATACTTGGGTAGATCCCTTATTTATAGATATGCATAAAAATACCTATCACAAAGGATCGATTGTGACAAGGTTAGTCAAAAATGACGTTCACATCTTTTTCTCTATATTCAATAGATTACTTTAAACATGTTTTTTTAAGCAAATTTGTATAATAATAATAGTTCAATAATTAAACAAGATTTTTTCGTAAATGGAAGAAAAGGGATAGGTCACTAGTTCTGTAAACATTAATTACGACATTCTATTGATAGAAGAAAATTACACAAGACAATTTCTAAATATATCAAATGGTAACATGTTAATCAATTATCATAATGAATATCAACAGTGAATTGTCTAAAGAAGGGGTTATTGAAAAAAAAGATTAAATGGCTTGTCCAGATTACGTTTATGAGATTGCATTGTTGTTGTTATAACATTCATCCATGATTTAGATGCATTACGAACCCGAACAGGCCCGATATACATGAAAAAGTACCTGAAGTGGAAAACCTCAAGCAGAATGTTTGTTTTCGGTCCAAACATTGGACAAATGCGACACAAAATCTAAGCATGACCACTACCGATCAATTGTCCCGTTTGACCTTCACTCTAAGACCCAAAACAGATGTGTCGATTTCAGTTATTACATACGACTATAGAACGGACGTGTTAGCAATTCGAACGAATGACAAATAAACATTTACTTACATAAATGTCCGTCCTCGGCAACTAAAAATACGTGTTATTCCGTCATTTTGAACAAATATACATCAAAACACCTACACCCAAAGACCTTGAAAAACCTCTGTAAAAATGTTCTATTAAATGATATTAAAGGAAAACTTATTTAGCATAGAAATTTAATCTAGAATTACTGTTTTGACCAAATTTAACAAAATCCAACCATGATAAACACCAATTTCATTGCTTCAAAATGTATCGCCCTCCAAGTCTAAAATCACAAATATTAAATAGTTGGTATAGCCAATGTTAGCGTGAATGGAGGCCATGCATCTTCTTTGCATTGACTGGATTAAAGAAGCAGTCATAATGTTGTGGAATATTTGCCCATTCCCCAGTCAAGCCCTGACGTAAATCAGTGACGTTGGCAGGAGGTGGATGACGACTGTATGTACATATCCTTTAAGCTCAGCCCATACATTCTCGATTGGTTCCATATCGGACTAAATGGCCGTCCAGTCCATGACCTTTTGGTGAAGATGCTGGAATGTGATGTTGGCGACATATGGACTCACATTTTCATATTGAAATTTGCCTCCATCTCTGCCGAAAGTCTGTGATAATCCAGCGCGTAACATGCAAACAGCTTGTTACCTATTATCTTCTGAAAGGCGAGGCATTTTAAATGCTGAAAACGCTTCCTAAAAATATATTTTCTTTGAGTTTTTAATCAAAAGGGACCTACTGAACCAACTTGTATCGATTTAATTTTTAAAAATTACTTACCCGTAATGCGCACGTGCAGAATGTTGTTTCTGCCTTATTGCTACTCACTGTTTTTACGGTTGAGTGAATTTCATTTAAAATGCATTCCGATAGTAGGTTTTATGTGTGGGAAGTAAATGAGAATTATGAAAATAGTTTTTTTTTGTTTTGCTCCAAAAAATATTAACATATAAAAGTGTTGCGTTATTAAAGTCTTTCAGTGTATTGAAAACCCGAGAGACCTGAATCACGTCCGACCCCTGATGAAAAGATGATACAGATCACTGCATACATAAAACATGAATGGACTTATCGTGACAATTTGATAGTTCCTGTAGGTCTGAAAGTCAAAAAGCCTTGGGTTAATGTATTTTAATGTACAGATATATACAAACTGTACAAAATACATGTAACTACAAACTTAGATGTATGAATTTAAGACACAGCAGGCTAATCAGACATTATTAAAATATAATTTTGCATAAGCGGACATTATTCGTTATAAAATGGGTTAAGTGGACATTTGCCGCGGAGCTAAATTTTACAAAGAGGAACACAGAAGACACTTACCACCATTCTACATATTTTTTGTTTCTTTGTAGGTGCCTACTAAACGACGGTAATCGTTATCCTCCGATACCGATATCTGCCGGTACCGATATCCGCCGGTATCGCCTATTATAGATTTTTCACACATTTAACAGGTTCACGGTGCGGAATCACATTATCAAAATAATCTCAAAACAAGAGTAAATCATTCTATGAAAAATGTTTGAAAATTTTGAAAGTCGATTAGCTGAAATTGTAACATATGTAGTCTATCATATGGCAATATAAAAATATTCTATGACTACACAGTTCTCAATCATAGTCACCCTTCCCATTTTGCTGAACACTTCAAGGCATGGAAACGATTAATTTTTGAAGTGTTCAGCATAATCGAATGTGACAGTAATATCTGTTCTAATCATCAGCATTATCATCAGCACCACCATTATCGAAATCATCCTCGTCATCATAAGTTTTTCGTCATAATCAGCAGCAACACCAATAACAGCTAAAACAAGTTAAAATTTCCCGTAGCATTGTTAAAATAAAACAAACAAAATAAAAAAGAACAAACGGTTTAACATTGGTCTACCTAAAAATACCATCTTGCATATAATAGCAGTATTAGACATTTTAACTATATCATTTTGACTTTTAAGCATGGGTATTTATGCTCGAGTATTTTTCGGCGCAACCGTATTAAGCTCGCTTTACGAGAGGGTCAGGGGTCTCGTAAATATTTACGATATCGCAAGTGTTACTGTAATACGGTTGAATGGTAATAACTCGGCGAGAAATGTTTTATTTAAATTGTACAAATTAGTTAATTTATTTGAATATGTATTTTAAATAGCTTCTTCGAGAGAGCGTGGATGACGGGGAGATATGCATTACATCTTTTGGTAATGGATTTAGTTCGTCAAAATGTTTCGAATATATGGCTTTATCCTGTTCATTTAACAGTTAAGAGTGATTAATGGTAATAATGTAGGAGAATGTAAAGAATTTGACATAAAACAAAAAGATTTGAATACAAGGCTTAAAGGACACAGCTTTTTCGAAACAAATACCGATCTCAATGATTATATAAGATACTGTATGTATTTGTCTGTCTGCAAGTCTTTGAACTATTACATGCCGACAGAGAAGTGTGAATTGAATGATGTTGACCGCCTCTCCATCCAGGAGTCAGAGTTTGAGGCGCGACCTGACTCAGTTTCAATCGATATCTGGGAGTTTCCGAGCGTATGTATTATTTATATATTATGTTATTTCTTTGCGAGTGTGGCTTAATTACTTTTCTTTCAATTTCCATAGAGATTTATCATAATTTACTTACAGTAACAATGTGTGGATCTTTGATTTTACAATTTGTAGATGTTTTTACTAACACATCTACAAATTGGTAATAAACACGTAACTACTTTCTGAGAAATCATCAATGTACGTGGAGCGCAAACCTTTGTCGGTGACATTTTAGTGCACATAAAATAAAATCTAAATTACTTTAAAACAAACTCCTTACTTGAAGGAAAGAGTCGTCACTTACTTAATAGTTCTATATATAATGACTTTGCTCTTTGTTTGTTTTTAGAATATGGCAGGCACCTGTGGTAGCGACCATGCTCCACCCGACAACCTTGTGTTCCAACAGATTCACACCAGAGCATAGATATCGGTTAGTTATTTGAAAGTTGTTTAGCGTGATATATAAGCATGTATTTTGTGTATGCGCATTAGTAAGTTATTTAACAATGCTGCATTTGTGGTTAAATTTGTTGCGGAGGATAAAAGTGTAATGTAAATACTCTATAATGAGCAATTTTTGGGGGAGTTATTTTCGAGCGCATGCACAACAGAAAATTACGTATTGTATTACGAGTTATAATTCAGATGCGAATTAATATATTTGTACGTTAATAAATCTTAAACAATTTTTTCAATTGAACATATATTCAAACTCTACCTCGATTTTATGGAGGTTGTCATACCGACCAAGTTTCATGAAGATCCAATGCCAAATTCAACTTCTATTGCATACACAAGATTTGTCTACGATTTGATCCCGTGGCCTTTATTAACTTTTTTACTACACTCGTGACTGTCCCACTCGTGAACATGTCACTTTTGGTGCCTACTAGGTGAAATGATAACGCGATATTACACCTTAACCAACAAGTATCATCTATACCATGAGGCTTTACTACAACATCAATATCAATTTAAAAACAACATGGAAAAGGTCTACCGTTCAAACGTACAACATGATTTAACCAGAGTGGTGCTGTAACTGTAAACGCAACTGAGGTGCAATAAATGTTACCACAACTGCGGGGAATGTACAAAAATAAATGTACAAATCTCATTTCAAGCGTACTTATTGCTATCCATGACGTAAAAAATACAACGAGGGAAAAGCCAAAATTACAAAATGAAACAAGTACACATTGATTTTAGCAGCTTAATCGCAGTGCAATGATATTAAAGTGGTGATTCATTTATATTTTATTACTTGATATAACTGAATGGGTAAATGATTTAAACGCAAAGATAAATCTAATTATATCCACAGCTATAGTTGCCATTACGCAAATTGCACAAACTGCATTTGTGCATAAAGTTTTTCAAAATATTGATAATTATTTTTTATTTTTCATGTTTTATGGGCGCATAGGGACTGAGAATCAAATAAAGCAAAAGGTAATGGTTCATGTATTTGTTCGATTTATATGTAAAGAGGCACTACGTCAAACTTTTGTCAAAGTTCAAAAGCATAAACATTAGAATGTTTGCAAGACTTACTGATTAACCTCAATGTTAAGGCTATACACTCCAGGCATCTTCAAATATGTTTAAGTACCGTGAAACACTCAGTAATATATACAAAGTTGTTGCTGTACAGTTAATAGTTGGAAACAATTTATAACAAAAGGTCTCTTTGTTGATTTTTTATTCTTAAGTGATGCATTTTTATATATAATTATGAATTTTGTTAAAAGCGTGATTGGAGATTGCGAGGGGACCCCTTTAAGTGCCCCTTTAAGTGCTGACAGGTAATAACCAACATATTCTATTAAATTCGAGAAAATTGCACATCCACGACTGTCTTTTTAGTTCAATGTTCGAATCATTGCGTCAAGGGTTACTGGCGATGGTCTTACTTTGTTTGCCTAGGACAAGCGCTGTTCACAATTTCTCCTGTTTATATAGACCATTATCGGTGCAGCTGTACTCTTGATTCTTGTTTTGTCAATGTTGCCGGAATAAGGAAAAACTTTCATTTCGTTTATATCCTAACTATAAAGACGAAGGAAAAAGTTAAAGATCATAGCATGTCATGAAAAAGCTGACTTTTCTAGCTTTAATTCGTTCAATTCTTTAAATAACTAATATTTTTTCCGTGTTTTGTATCAACCACGTCTAGTTCATGAAGAGATTATAAACACGATTAAAAAAAGTATTAAAAGAGCTTGAACATCAATTTCTTAATCTTTATATGCACCAATAATTCAAGCCCCAATACATAGAATAAAAGTAATGGTCCATGTTTATTAACACATTGTTTACGAAATCGAGGAGTACATAAATGAGTACGTCCCTTTTTATTCATGATCTGTCACTTGATCAAACGATAACAGACTTTCTAGACAATTGTTTAATTAAACAAACATTAAGATCCAATGTATATTTAATTATTTTCAGTCAATCAGCATTCTAGCTCGT
>JAFMSR010000019.1:8561061-8586070 GCA_022818135.1 Saxidomus purpurata
GTTTCCTATTTAGTCACTTACACCGAAAGAACAATCGCCCCAGTGACACGGTTGCGTAATCTAGCACCTTGAGTACGGTATAAAGCCTATGCGGTACGATACATAAAAACGGCCGAAGATCTGGTAGCGCCCGACAACTGGTATGAATCCAGTATAAGTAAATAATTTGGCTTAAGAATGAAGAATTTGTTAAGAGGAATACATTGTTTAAAAAACATCTGAAATTGGAGTATTAAATGTAAAGAAATTGAGGATTGAAAATTTGCTAAATGGAGGAACATGGAGGCGGCCATTTTGAATTTGTGATGTCATAGTGCTCTAATTAAATATTCACGCAGGTAGTACCGCTATGCTAAAGGTATATCAAAACATGGTTACCTACACTTAATCAATGTAAGCAATTTCAAACGAAAACAATCATGAGAAAATTAGTAAATTTGGTTCAAAATTAATTAACGAAAAAGGGGCATGTCTAATAGAGCTCTTCAGCTTCATCCTGAAACAAAATTCTGATTTGCATTCTCCTTAAATCACATTAATGAAATGATATGAGCATTTTGTATACATGTATTAATCAATACAAAATAATCATTTGAATTAACATCAACATGCGATCAATGAAACATTATATTGCGGGCCGCAATTTAGTAGGTCTAATTAGCATACTTCATAAATGACATCTCGAGACACAGTCTATTTCATCAGACTGGTTAACTTTTCATGATATCAGACTGGTTTACAGCAATAAACTGACAGGTAGCCTAAGTTAACTAAATGATCGAGATGAACTTTTAAATAGCGAGACTAGTCATACAGTGGTCGTGAACATGTGCGGTGGTTTATCTGCAAATATTTTGACCGCTAAAGACTTTCTGCGGATATAGGTAGGAATAGTATTGTACATTTGTATAGAGACATTTATGAGACTCACTTTAATGGAACATAGCGTAGAACATATAATAATATTGCTACGTTAACGCTGAATGAAGAACACGGAAAGAGCGTAAAGATTATTGAAAGTTTTCATAAATATGTTTTTGTTTCTTTTTTAGGCCTAAATGATACACTGAAAATAAGAAACAGTAAATTGTAAATGCACAAACCTTATAGTCAAGATTTGCTTTGCACGAACCTAGAATATACATTCATTACGTTTCTGTAATAAAGTCTGTAAAGTTAATTTGAATCTCCCATTTCAAAATACCTATGACGCAACATTACATAACTGTTCCTGAGAATATAATATATTTTTTATTTGTCATATGTCGAGCTGAGTTTGCGATATTGCTAAAAAAGATTGTTGTTGTTGTTGTTGTTGCTGTTGTTTTGAACAGAAAGGGAACCTATTGTGCTATACGTAGATATATTTGTGCCAAGTTCATAAGTAGACAAATAGCAAGAAGAAGAATTACATTGTATTTATAGTTAAATAATTGTAATTAGTTAAAGTTTTTAAATTCCTGTAATTTAATTAATCATAATTGAACATAATTCTTTTTAATTGAAATTAATTGCCTAAACTAAAATCCATACCTGGGTAGGTCCCTTATTTACAGATATGAATAAAAAATACCTGACACAAAGGATAGTTTGTGACTAGGATAGTCAAAAAAGACGTTAACATTTTTTTTCTCTATATTCAATAGATTCATTCAAATATGTTTTATTTTGAAGCAAATTTGTATACTTATAATAGTTCAATAATTATACAAGATTTCTGTGTAAATGGAAGAAAAGGGATAGGTTACAAGTTCTATCAACATTAAATACGTCATTCTACTGATAGAAGAAAATTACACAAGACAATTTCTAAATATATTACATGGAAACATGTTAATCATATATCATAATGAATATCAACAGTGAATTGTCTAAAAAAAGAGGTATTGAAAAAAAAGATTAAATGGCTTGTCCAAATTAAGTTTATGAGATTTCATTGTTATTGTTGTAACATTCATCCATGGTATAGATGCATCACGAACCCGAATAGGCCCGATATACATAAAAAAGTACTTGAAGTGAAAAAAATACTACAATATTGGACGTTTGAAACGTGGAAACCATGACATAACATTAAATCTATTTATATTTTGACATAACACATTCAAATAAACTCAAGCAGAATTTTTTTTTTGTCCAGAAATTGGACAAATGCGACACAAAATCTAAGCCTGACCACTACCGACCAATTGATCTTCACTCTAAGACTCAAAACAGATGTGTCGATTTCAGTTATTACATACGGCTAAAGAACGGACGTGTTAGCAATTCGAACGAATGACAAATAAACATTTACTTACATAAATGTCCGTCCTCGACAACTAAAAGTACATGTTATTCCGCCATTTTGAACAAATATACATAAAACATGAATGGATTTTTCATGATAATTTGATAGTTCCTGTAGGTCTGAAAGTCCAAAAGCCTTGGGTTAATGTATTTTAATGTACAAATATATACAAACTGTACAAAATAGATGTAACTACAAACTTAGATGTATGAATTTAAGACACAGCAGGCTAATCAGACATTATTAAAATCTAGTTTTGCATAAGCGGACATTATTCGTTATAAAATGGGTTAAATGGACATTTGCCGCGGAGCTAAATATTACAAAGAGGAACATATAAGACACACCGCAATTCTGCATATTTCTTTGTAGCTGCCTACTAAACGACGGTACCGTTATCCTTCGATACCGATATCTGCCAGTACCGATATCCGCCGGTACCGCCTATTATAGATTTTTCACACATTCAACATGTTCACGGTGCGGAATCACATGATCAAAATAATCTCTAAACAAGAGTAAATCATTCTATGAAAAATGTTTGAAAATTTTGAAAGTCGTTTTGCTGAAAATGTAACATATGTAGCCTATCATATGGCAATAAAAAAAATATTCTATAACTACACAGGTGTCAATCATAGTCACGATCCCATTTTGCTGAACACTTCAAGACATGGAAATGATTTATTGAAGTGTTCAGCATAATCGGAATGAGACTGTAATATCTGTTCTAATCATCAGCATTATCATCAGCACCACCATTATCAAAATCATCATCATCATCATCATTTTTCGTCATAATCAGCAGCAGCAACAAGTTAGAATTTCCCACAGCATTGTTCGAATAAAACAAACAAAATAAAAAAAGAACAAACAGTTTAACACTGATATACCTAAAAAACTCATCTTACATGAAATAGCAGCATTCGACATTTTAACTATATCATATTGACTTTTAATCATAGGTGTTTATGGTTAAGTATTTTTCGGCGCAGCCGTATTAAGCTCGCTTTACGAGAGGGTCGGGAGTCTCGTAAATATTTACGATATCGCAAGTGTTACTGTAATACGGTTGAATGGTGATAACTCGGGAAATTTTTTTGTAATTGTACAAATTAGTTAATTAATTAGAATAAATAATTTAAATAGCTTCTTCAAGAGAGCGTGGATGACGGGGAGATATGCACTTCATCTTTTGGTAATGGATTTAGTTCGTCAAAATGTTTGGAAGATATGGCTTTATCCTGTTCATTTTACAGTTAAGAGTGATTTCTGGTAATAATTTAGGAGAATGTAAAGAATTTGACATAAAACAAAAAGATTTGAATAAAAGGCTTAAAGGACACAGCTTTTTTGAAACAAACACCGATCTCAATGATTGTATAAGATACTGTATGTATTTGTCTGTCTGCAAGTCCTTGAACTATTACATGCCGACAGAAGGATGTGAATTGAATGATGTTGACAGCCTCTCCATCCAGGAGTCATAGTTTGAGGCGCGACCTGGCTCGGTTTCAATCGATATCTGGGAGTTTCCGAGCGTATGTATTATTTATATATTATGTTATTTCTCTGCGATTGTGGCTGTGTTACTTTTATTTCAATTTCCATCGAGATCTATCATTAATTTACTTACAGTAACAATGTTTGGATCTTTGTTTTGACATTGTGTAGATGTTTTTACTAACATATCTACAAACTGGTAATAAACACGTAACTATTTTCTGAGAAATCATCAATGTACTTGGAGCTCCAATTTACATTGATTTCGTGGGTGCGTCGAATACAACACACTTTTTCCTGACAAGCAAAAACATACCGCAAACCTTTCTCGGTGACTTTTCAGTACACATAAAATAAAAACGTAATAATTATAAAAACTGAATCAGGAAAACTTACTTGAAGGAAAGAGTCATCACTTACTTAATAGTTCTATATATAATGACGTTGCTCTTTGTTTGTTTTTTAGAATATGGCAGGTACCTGTGGTAACAGACCATGTTCCACACAACAAATTTGTGTTCCAACAGATTCACACCAGTGCATAGATATCGGTTAGTTATTTGAAAGTTGTTTAGCGTGATATATAAGCATGCATTTTGTGTATGCGCATCAGTAAGTTATTAAACAATGCTGGAATGTGGGTTAAATTTGTTGCGGAGGATAATCGTGTAATGCAAATACTCTATAATGAACACTTTTTGGGGGGTTATTTTTCGGGCGCATGCACAACATAAAATTACTTCCGGTACAATTGTATTGTATTACGAGTTATAATTGCAGGGCTTATTTTCCAGCTAATGCGCATTAGTATATTTGTACGTCATTAGATCTAAAAAAAAGTTCAAATTAGCATATATTCAAACGCTACCTCGATTTTATCGTGGTTGTCATACCGACCAAGTTTCATGAAGATCCAATGACAAATACAACCTCTTTTGCATATACAAGGTTTTTCTCCGATTTGACCCCGTGACCTAGTTTTTCACCCCAGATTACCTACATATGCACTTGACCTAGCTTTTATTAAGGCAATTATACTGACCAAGTTTCATGAAGATCTGATAAAAATGCAACCTCTATTGCATATACAAGGTTATTTTCTATATTTTGACCCCGTGACCTAGTTTTTGACCTTAGATGACCAATATCAAAACTCGTCTTAAGTTTTATCAAAGCAATTTTACTGACCAAATTTTTTGAAACTAAATGAAAAATGCACACTGGCCCAGTCATAAAATGATTTTCTAACACTTTCGTGTGATAATATTTTATTTACATCCACTAATAAAAGTAATGGCTCTGTATAACTTATTTTCTTTTAATATTCTAAACAAATTTCATGTTTTAAGATCATTTCTTAACCACAGTTTGTCTGGTTATTTTGAGCAGAATTATAACTTTAAGGTATCAACTATATACAATTGCAGTTTAAAGATATACAATTATGGTACACAATAAATGCATGACAAACGTATTTCAGCCTTTAACATCATATACAGTTACTACTATTGGTCTGAAATACCAGATAACTCAAGAGATATTATTTTCAAAACTTAAATGTTGATTAATTTAGAATGTGAGAGTCTACCCTTTATCGAAAATGGTAGAATCGAGCTGGTGGAATTGGAAAGAAAATATCTCCTTGATAAGGCATCCGTGGTATGTAATAGTGGATATGTTTCAAATCAGAGCGGTATCGTTTGTAAGGTACCTGAGAAACTGGACAGAGCAACTTGCGTGCATGAAGGTAGGAAAATAGAATCAATTAAAGTTTTGGAAAACTACTCGTGATGTTTGCAAATTTTCTTTCATGGAACTTTATGTTATAATTCTTTATGTGTCGTGTCGCTGATGTTTTTTATTCTTACACATTTTTCCAAGAGAATTAAATTCATGGTAATCAATTCCGTTTTAGGCTGCAGTTCCGGTACTTTCCACTTGTCTTGTTGGTGACCTTATCCTGATATAACCATTCCGTTTCTGTGGAACATTTCGTGATATCTCCATTCCCTTTTTGTGAAAATTGTCTTGATATAACCATCGCCTCTTTGTTGACATTTACCTGATATAATCATTGCCTTTTTCTTGACATTTACCTGATATAACCATTGCCTTTTTGTTGATATTTACCTGATACAACCATTGTCTTTTTGTTGACATTTACCTAATATAATCATTGCCTTTTTGTTGAAATTATCCTGATATAATCATTGCCTTTCGGAGGAAACTGTGCTTTATGATTCTCTTTTTAATTTTGTGGAATTTGTCCTTCTGCTTAACCAATTTATACCTAGAGTTGTACAGTGGGATCTTCTGATTTTCATTTTGGACGAGTCTATTTCTTTAAACGCGAGGTTTTTTGCAGAACTATAATCAAAAGACTATCAACATCAATTCTGATCAGATATTGTATTTGTCGTCTGCATCGGAACTAAGATTTGGCATATAACCTAGTGGATAATATGCAAGAATGAGTTAAAGCACATTAAAAAACCATTACTAAGACCAAATATAATTTTCTTTTAACTTTCGAATTGTAATGGACGTCATCTTAGAAGTTAATTATGTCAAACTGCATTGAATGTGACCATATTGTGTTGAAAATTTGAATTTAACAAAAGAATTAATAAATAATATTTTGCCTTTTCGAAAAGGAAAGTAAGTTTTTCTTTGTAATTTTTCAGAAGTCTCACAGAAAGAGGCTGTTAATAAGTTGTACATGAATAAGCATGCCTATTTTGAATTACAGTTGAAAAAACTTTACATCCAATGATGTGCAACGTATATCTTTGACTATTTACAACATGCAATAAAACGAAAGTAAGATAAAAAGACCACCGGGATCAATATAAGGAAAATAAAAACATTCACTTGTATTTCTGCAGCAGTATTTTAAACAGTGAAATACTCCACGCGTATTGTTAAGGTAAAGAAGCCAGTTTCAAACTGTTTTCCCTGTTACAATTCCAGATTTAAAAGACAAATTCGATTTCGTCTTAATAATGGACCTTTAAAATCACTTTATCTTTATCTAGTTTTTTTATATTCGGGAACGTTTCACGAAAACATTTTATAATCAATTTTCAATTATTGTGACTGAAACTTGATTTTGTGCTATTAAAAATCAGATTTCACTAGTTTAGTTTAAGAAAAAAGTCTTGTTTACTTGCGGCTTATGTGTGGTTATGAAACTAAAGCTACCCACTTATGAAATATTTTTATTTTGTCGATGTGAAATACTGTATTTTGCCACCATCGGTATAAGACTCTGTAGTCTTGCACATCCTACTCATTAACAGTATCATACCAAGTAATAACGCAATAAACTACTAGTATGTTGACATGGCAATCTATGTTCTTCACTTGCTTTATCATAGGGGCATGAGGAACTAAACTGTGAAACAAATATAACAAAAGATTTGCTAACTACTCATGTTACACATTATAAATACAGAAACATTTTGTCTTCAGATCTAACGGACGTTAAGTGCACAATAGCTGGAACATGGGAGACAGCCGTGTGCTTGCCAGGTAAGTTTAAACCACTTGTATAATCATTTATAGATGGTCAGTCCTTAGGCAAGACACAAATAATTCCACATTGTCTCTCTCTCTTCGAGGTTGATTCCATCTGGAATGAGTCTCGAGAGCGATTAATATAAGTTGTAAGAACTTGTTTCGCAATGGAGAATAAATGAATTAGTATACTATAGATAATCAATTAGTGCCGCTCGTTGAATAGAACGCGTAGGAATAAACTAAACACCTACAGTGACTTAAGATGTTATGTACACTTACTCATTGTCAAAAAAGAGTGAACGTTATTTGTACAAAAACTTTCCTCACGTTGCCTTTACAGTTTATGAATATTAAGTAGTTTTAATATCAATGATATTGCAACATCATAAGAAATGTTTTCAGACAAACACATGATGGGCAACGGCATTCATATTAAGGAAATGCATATTGAAGCATTATTGAGAAATATATAACGCATATTTATCAGTATACTAGCAGTCAGTGTTTTATTCTATTCGCGAAAAAAAATATTTTAAGTTTTCGGTGATTTATCGAAATATATCGAATTTCGACTCTGTGATATAAATTTAGATTACGTCATAATATGCTATGCTTTCTGATGACATTTTCTACAATTTTCGACATTTTATTGAAACAAATTTAACAAAAGTAGAGTATTAAACATAGATAAACATAAACTTAAAACAAACAAAAAATGTTGGTATCGATTTAATATCACATTTTATATCACTCGTGAACAGCAAAAGTAGCTATTTTTACTCGTGGCTGCTACAGTCGTGACTGTCCCACTCGTGGACATGTCACTTTTGTTGCCTACTCGGTGAAATGATAACGCAATATTACACCTTAACCAACAATTAACCTCTATACCATGAGGCTTTACTACAACAGCAATATCAATTTAAAAACAACCTGGAAAAGGGCTACCGTTCAAACGTACTACATGATTTAAGCAGAATGGTGCTGTAACTGTTAACGTAACCGCGGTGCAATCAATGTTAACACAACTGCGGGGACTGTACAAAAGGAAATGTACAAATCTCATTCAAGCGTACTTATTGCTATCAATGACATAATAAATAAAACGGAGGAAAAGCCAGAATGTTTAAATGAAACCAGTACATATTGATTTTAGCAGCTTGTTGGCAGTAAAATAATATTAAAGTGGTGATTCATTTATATTTTATTTACTTGATATGACTGAATGGGTAAATGAATCAAGCGCCGAGATAGATATAATTATACCCAGAGGTGTAGCTGTCGTTACGCAAATTACACAAACTACATTTGTGCATATAGTTTTTCAGAATATTGGTAATGATCTTTCATTTTTCATATTTTATGGGCTCATAGAGACTGAGAATAAAATAAAGCAAGAGATAATGTTTCATGTATTTGTCGGATTTCTGCGTAAACTGTTGTCAAATTTCAAAAGGATAAATATTAGAATATTTTCAATAATTATTGATTAACCTAAAAATTTAGGCTATACATTCCAGGCATCATCTGGAAAAAAACGGTTTCAAAGATGTTGAAGTACCGTAAAATATTCAGTAATATATGCAAAGTTGTAATAGGTGGAAAACAATTTATTACAAAAGGTCTCTTTGCTGATTTTTTGTGCTTAGGTGATGCATTTTTTCGATATAATTATGATGTTTTTTAAAAGTGTATTCATTTATCATTTTACGATATTCACCTTCTTCATGTCTTGATTAGAGATTGCGAGGGGTCCCCTTTAAGTGCTGACAGGTACTCACCAAAATAAATTCGAGAAAACTTGCACATTCACGACTGTCTTTAAAGGTCCATTACTAAGACCAAATCAAATTTTCTTTTTAAACATGAATTGTAACAGGCGTCTTCTCAGATGGAACTTATGACATACTGCATCGAATGTGACCATATTGTGTTGAAAATTTGAGTTTAACAAAATAATTAATAAATCATATTTTGCCTTTTCAAAAACGAAAGAAAGTTTTCCAGTTTTCAAAAATATTTGTAATTTCCCAAAAATCTCACACAGAGAGGCTGTAAATAGGTTGTTTATGAGTAAGCATGCCTATTTTTAAATAAAATTGAAAGAATTTCACTTCCAATGATCTGCAACGTACATTTCTGACTGTTGACAACATGCAATGAAGCGAAAGTAGGACAAAAAGACCACCCAGGTCAATCTAAGGAAATATAAAAACATTCACTCGTTTTTGTGCAGCAGTATTTCAAACAGGGAAATACTCCACGGCTATTGTAAAGTTTTAGAAGCCAGTTTCAAACTGTATTTCCCTGTTACAATTCCAGAAAATTTAATTTGGTATTAGTAATGGACCTTTAAAGTTCCATGTTCGCATCATTGTGTCAAGGGCAACTGGCGATAGTCTTTCTTTGAATGCCAAGGACAAGCGCTCTTCACAACATCTCCTGTCTACATATACCCTTATCGGTGCAGCTGCACCCCTGATTCTTGTTTTGTTAATGTTGTTAGAAAACTTCAAGTTTTCAAGTTTAAAAACGTTATAGAATTGAATTTATACATAATCATCAGAAAATATACATTCATCAATCATCAAATCTGAAAGCATGCTCTTAAAGTTCAGGACAAAACAATAGTTGATCAAGTTTTAGAATATCTTATTATCTGTTTTATATTTAAGAAATAAAAAAAACAGACTGAATTAAACATTACTTACACATAGTTTGTCCTAATATCAGTAACTAAGTTAAAGCACTGTCGTTGTCGGAAATTATCAAATTGTTCCCTCTTAGTTGGTGAAAAAATCGATGCTTAATAAACAACTGAAATGCTATAACGATTGTCATACCAGTTTCTGTTTTAACCTTCAGCCTTACTTACAACAATAGCACCACCATCGACAATCCTCCTTACAACAGCGCCACCAGCAACTGCCTTACCTGCAACATCGTCTTCACCAGCAACAGCCCTGCCTACAACAGCGCCACCACCAACTACCCTACCTACAACAATAGCACCACCATCGACAGTCATACTTACAACAGCGCCACCACCAACTACCCTTCCTTCAACAGCGTCTTCACCAGCAACAGCCCTGCCTTCAACAAAAACGCTACCACCGACAACCACAACAGCTACAGCTACTGGTTGCTCTATACAACCAGGCGAGTTCACGGGAAGTTTAAGCTACACTACAGATGGGTATACATGCCAGAGATGGGACTCACAATCTCCTCACGGACATGACTTTAAGCACGATCATTTATTCCCGGACGATAGCGTCTCGGCTGCAGAAAACAATTGTCGAGCCCTTGACGAAGTTTACCTCTGGTGTTACACAACGGACAGTTCAAAGAGATGGGACTATTGTACAAAACCCGTTCAAGTCTGCTAATTAATTTCTGTTTGTATCTGATAAGTATCTATTGTGACTGATTTGCTCGTATGTATGGGTTTTCGTGGATTGAAATCTTGATATTTCTGACTGAAAACTTTTCCTGAACAATATACATCTTGTACGTATGCCTTACCAAATGTATAGAATACAGATATCATTTGGCAAAATATTACAGTCAACTCCGTATATAACGACTAAGGATATACCGAAAATCCGGATACAAATGTATAAGGAACAAATTTTCTCAGCCCGAGATTTTTACTTATTTATTTTAAATAAAAATGTCATGTGGTTATAACAAACTCCGGATATAAAAAAAAAATTATATGGTCCAAGGAATTTCGTTAAAAACGGAGTATACTGTACATTCATCTAACAAAATGTATATACAAATGTACTTGACAACAAATAAAGTTTGTATTTTTTTCTGTAATCTGGTGCCGATTGCGTGTCCTAGGAAAATATAACCGCTGAAATTCCCATCTCCTTTTTAGGGGAAAAGTTGGCGATTTCCAGACGTAATTATATCACATCTAACATAACTACACATTTTTGTATTAAGACGAAAGAAAAAGTTAAAATGTTTCTAAAAATTCTTTAAATAACGAATATTTTGCCGTGTTTTGTATCAACCATGTCCAGCCCATTTAAATAATAACCTTAGATGTTTAATAACGATTAAAAATAAAGAGTAGTAAAAGAGCATCTTTAACATCGATATATTCAAGTTGGTCTTTTTATGCACCAATGCTTCAGTCCCCAGTATATAAAATAAATGAAATGGTCCATGTTTAAAACACATTGTTACGAAATCGAACAGTACATGAATGCCTACATCCCTTTTTATTCATCATCTGTCACTTGATCAAACGATAATAGACATTCTAGAAAAGATTTTTATTATACAGACATTAAGATGCAGTCAATCAGCATTCTAGCTCGTCATGTACGTTTTAAAGTTTTCAAGGACAAAAAATAGAATTTACCATACTTGAACATGAGCGAATGTAGATGCAAACTTTGTACAACAAAAAAAAATAAGTACCAGTATTATCATTCAAATAAGCAAGCAACTGTCTGGTGATTGGTTAAACCACATTGATATCCACATGATCGGTTGCAAACTTCACCTTAAAGGAAAGCATGACTTGTAGTAAAATTAAAATAATCAACTTAGATATTGAATAACGAATCAAAGAAATGCAGTATCTGCGACAGCTAGGTTATTCTGCAATATGCAATATTTTTCATGGTGAAAGACTTTAAGAAATCGCAGTTACTAAAAGATACAAAACGTTCATGGTATCTGTATGGCAAATCTATTTCAAAAGTCGTACCTAATAAGGTTCGCACAACCACTGAAAACAAAATTCATATTGCGGAACTATCTTATGTGCTTCCCTGGTCCACCATGTATCAGTTTTAATTTATATATTGGGTTAATAGAAAATGGCATCTCTATAATCGACGAGTACTTTTAACCCATTTATACCTTGATTTTTACAATGGGAACTTCAGACTTCCAATTTGGGCAAGTCTATTTCTTTAAATAGGGGTGTTTTTGCAGGATTGTGAGCCAAAAGGCTAACAATTTAAACCATGATAAGACGACATTGTATTTATCGTCTGCTACGGAGCGTTACTGTTTGAAAAGGGATATACTTTAACAGATACAAGGCACAAATTAGTTTGCAAGATAATATGTTCATAAAAACATAACATTGAGGATATTTTCCTTCTATAATGAAAGTTGACATACAAATTATATTGCGCATGCACACACATAAAATATGATACTGATTTGGACTTGCTTGTCCCGGTTTTTCATCTTAGACTTAAAGCTGAAACTTCGTTCTATAAATATGTGGAGGAATGAAACAAAAAAAACAACTAGTATTTATTCATTATATTTTTTTATTATGCAACTGTCATGACGACGCCCCGATAACACCGGTCTGATATTTGTTGATATTGCAACGTCTGATATCACAGGACAGTATTATTATGACACTGTCCTATGATATCATGTTTTAGGCCCCGCCCACTTTATACATTTAGTAAGTTTCATGAAATAAGATCTAGGCTATTGTGGATTTCTAACTCGCTACACTATAAATGCCATTTTCGGTAGCCACTTCAGGCTACAGAGGTGCGTTTCATTCAAATTTCTAGGAATACAAGCAGACAGCACATCACATGAAATTGAAAAATGTCTGTAGAACTTTTTTTAATTAAACATAGTATTGTGGGTATTCTTTTTCTTAGTTAGATCATTATCTATCCATCTATAGAAATTTTGAAACCGCCTTTTAAAAATGTACAAATGCCTTTCTATGTATATTTTAATGTTCAAAATTTCCTATGAATCATAGCATTAATGGTGCTGGATGTTAAGCGCTTATTTAAACCGTTGATGACGTCATAAATACGTGAATCACTTAATTTAACTTTTTTTAATTGTGAAAAGGGAAAATTGAAGTCAACTGCATGATAAATAGAATACAAGGTTACTGTCTTTTGATAACAGTTGATATCGAACTCGGATGACTATCGACCGGAAAGCCTCGGCAAGCCTCGACAAGCCTCGGCTTCCCTGGCCGATATCAACTGTTATTAAAAGACAGTAACCTTATAGTCTATATTTATTTACAAAATAAATTTTAACCCTGTGACAATATCCAAAACACAGTGTATTATTATCTGTTTTTTCGGTGATTTATCGAAACAGAATGATGAATTATATCCCGATAAACTCAGTGAAAATTATCAAAATGTTCTACCTGGATTAACGTCAGAAAGTTTACCGAGCGTAATGAATGCAGGAACTATACGACGATGACGTTGTTAAAGTAGAGTCTTAAACATATAATAAACAGAAAAGGTGTTAGTATCGATGCAATATCATGTTGATTTCACTCGTGAACACTCGGTGAAATTATAATGTGATATTACACTGAAACCAACAATTATCCTCTATATAGCAACATATGATAACATCTAAATGCAATTTGATTCAGGTTGTGAGCACTAATGTCAGATATACAGAGCGATGGAGAGTTCATGATCAAAATAAATCTGATGTAATGAATAAGACTCAGACACTAAGTGGTTACGGATAGGTTACTATGCAACTTATGGGACGTCCTGAGTGAATCGTTTGATCATTTGTGACGTCCCAAGAGCAAACTCCATATGACGTAAATATATGTCTCGCAGTCTATCCAAAGCTAATTAG
Organism: Saxidomus purpurata; assembly: GCA_022818135.1. Taxonomy (NCBI): domain Eukaryota; kingdom Metazoa; phylum Mollusca; class Bivalvia; order Venerida; family Veneridae; genus Saxidomus; species Saxidomus purpurata. The sequence goes on from JAFMSR010000019.1 coordinate 8,575,001, forward strand.
AGCAAAAATTAATCTAATACGCAACAATGATAAAACGGTGAGTAATGACATTAATTTCCACCTGATTTGTTTTTTCATTTAACGAATTGGTATTACTAATAAAAATATTTTAATTAGGTATTAGGTTGAAAGGAGATGAGTGGGAAAATGATTACTTTAATTGGAAAAATAACAAATTTAGTTCATCAAACATGTTTGGAATATACAAGACTATTCTATTTATTTTACAATTTAGAGTGATTTTTAGTACATGTACAGGACTATTCAGTTTAAAACAGGAAAATTTAAATAAGCGGATTATAGGACACAGTTTCTTTGAAACGAAAGATAGTCACGATAATTGTGCAAAGTACTGTATATATTTATCCGCCTGTAAGTCATTGGGTTATGATACGTCGACGCTTACGTGTGAGCTGAATGATGTTGACAGCTTATCTATCCAAGAGTCAGAGTTCGAGCCTCGTCCTGGAGCAGTTTTCAGTGATGCCTTGGAATGGCCGAATGTATATATCAATTATTTGTATTATGTATCCTAATTCTTTTACTCTTTTAATTCTTCAAGATTTTCAGAAAATATTCAAAGGGAGCTCATTTTGGCTTTAAAGTCAATATTCACAAACCGAACAATCTGTTGGTTCTCTTTGTGTTTCACAGTTTCCATTTATACAGGGGCTTATATATCCAGCTACATAATACCGCTCCACAGTGTTGCCATTTAAGAATTACTTTCAATGTAACTCATTTTGTAAAACTAGCTTCAATTACTAGACACGTTATAGATATGATTGTGATTTTAGCAATTAATACAGCATGTTTATTTTGTATTTTTTGTCGATAATTACGGCAATGCGAACTTTTCGTCAAGCGAAAATTACCGTATTAAGAAATAATAAATGTGTCCCTGTATTTTATCGCTTAATAAAATACAGTCAGGAATTCGGATGCGTAGTAATTAAATCGCGAGTGCGTAGCACGAGTGATTTAAATTTTCGCATCCGAACGACTGGCTGTATTTTATTCAACGAAAAAATACAGAGCCTCCCTTCACCACTACCCTCCCGACGAGACAAAAGCTCATTTTTCTCAATTATAAGGCTGTTGACCTATCTTTTTAATTAATTTTCAAGAAAGTGATGTTTAAACATTTCTTCTGCAATAAATTAAGAAATTCTCAATGCTTGAACATTGAAAAAAAACTTATATAAATGACAACACATTTTCTGAATAGTTCACATAAACTCATTTCTCTGTATAGTATATTTTCAGGATGAATACATTTTAAAATCTCAATTCATGTCGTTTCATGAAAAAGGATCATTTGCTAAATATTTGAAACACAACACAATGGAAAATTGCCAAATTCAGAGTTTTATTATTGATCAACATGAGATAGGGGCCATTTTTACTGCTTTCGAGGGTATTCTTCAAAAAGTGTCCATTACTTATAAATAAGGCTGGTGACCTACCTTTTTTATTTTATATTCTGACTTATCAGGTACTACTTTAACAAAAAAACCAAATTTCATAAAATTCTCAATGCTTGAAAAAAAAATGATAAAACTGTAGCGATCGTCTTTAAGTGTACTTATTGTTCTAGTACGATATGCATTCACATTTATTGAGAAGGGGAAAATTGGAATGAATATAGATCAAAGAATTTTAACGGGAAAAATGATATTGATATTATTAAAAAACATATAGATACTTTTGTAGATAAAAAATGCAGGTTTTTGTATGCGAGGACATTGGGAAATTCTCAGATGTTGAACATGTATGGCCCCGGTATGGATATGTTATTAATTGATTTAATATTTAGTTGGCTTAAAATCAAACATAATTAGTGTAACTCCTATTATTTAAGTACAGCTTTTTCATGGTACAATACAATGTTTCCGTATTTGTTCATCAACCATAATTTGATACAAGTTAAAAATATATTTTTATTTGAGTTTGTTATTATAGTCTCGCGTCTTTTCATTCCCGGTATAAGGTCACGTGTCAACAGAAATATACTGTCATGGGTGGGGGGCACAATGTATGTGAGAAAGATATGTTGCTCTTATCTAAATCAACAATTGTTATTTCATAGTTGGAATAAATCACCATTTAACTGAATATTTCACTGTAATAAAGCTTTATCAAAATTAAAAAGTATGCATTTTAAACACACTTTCGTCTTATGTTCATTAACTATGTGTCTTGTTGACACATTGTGGTAGCGGTAGTAATGATTTCTTCAACCACTGACTTACCATAGCAATGTCGATCGAATATTGATTTTTCATTTGATCGCTGTCTAAGGGAGACAATAAAGTCAGGCATGAATCATAGATAATCAAGGTATAATCAAGGGAAACTATCTAATAAAATCTTTCAAAAATGCTGGAAATGATATCTTATAAATAAAGTTTTTACTTTTTTTCAATGATATTGCCAAAAAACATTATAGACGCTTTCTGACAAAACTTCTCGAGAAAGCGACCTGTATACGATGGAAAGGCAGACATTGTTTTAGAATGAATAGAACTCATACCTATCAAATTATGTTTGTATACTCATCATTCCATGTATGGAGAAAGTTCAAAGTGTACATGGTGCTTTAAACAGTTAATAGACTGTAGCGAAAGTTAACAAACTCTAACTTTTTAAGGAGATGGCCGGAAGTTGCGGTAGTAGACCATGTTCCCCGCAACAACTGTGTGTTCCTACAACACCACACCGATGCATAGATATCAGTAAGTAAAAGTAACTTTAATTACTGTTTGATGGGTGATATCTCAATGGGAATATTTTCTAGCGCATGCGCATAACTAAGATATTCTGAATACCAGTACATAGGTATAAGTACGTTACTTAAAATACTATGTAACGGTTTTATATGCTTAAGAGTGGGTTTTTTTCCAAAGCTTGTGCGTTAGTTAAGTACTAGTATTTCTAAAACTGCATAAGTATTTCAAAAACTGCATAAGCGGGTAATACATTCACGGAAGTGGGTATTTTCCAGCGCATGCGCATTAGAAAAGTATTTCAAAAAACTGAACAGCGGGAGAATGTATTTTCAATCGCGAACGCATAAGTAAACCAGTATAGCGGATTATATTTGTGAGAGGGGTATTTTCATATGCATCAATAACAGAACGATAATTCAAATACAAACTATTGCAAATCTTACAACTTACCGTTCGAAAACAAAAGCATAAACATGTTAAAGCAATTGAGTATGTACATGTGTTCTTTGTCTGTTTTGTGAGAAATTCGAAACAAGAGAAAAATAGTGGAACTTGTTAAAGATTTAAAAGTTTTAGAAATCATGCCAACCATTTAGTGATGACCAATAGGTATAATGAATTTAAGATATGTATGAGAATTTATAAAAACATCATTCTTGATATGTAAAATTGATAAATGTACGAATTGTCTGGTGGAGAGTGATGTACAAATTATCTTTCGTGTACGTGTCTTAATTGTTATCCCTATAGACTGTGGCGGTGTACCTACTATTTTTATCTTTCATGTATTTAAACTGTTATCCCAATAGATTGTGGCGGTGTACCTTCTATTTTATCTTTCATGTATTTTAATTGTTATCCCTTTAGGCTAATACTAATTTATCTTTCATGTATTTTAACTGTTATCCCTAAAAACTGTGGCGGTGTACCTACTATTTTATCTTTCGTGTATTTTAATTGTTATCCCAATTAATTGTGGCGGTGTACCTACAAATTTATCTTTCGTGTATTTTAATTATTATCCCAATAGATTGCGGCGATGTACCTACAAATTTATCTTTCTTATAGATTGCGGCGGTGTACCTACTATTGCTTACGCTACAGTCAGCCTTGTTGAATCTGGCCGAAGTTTCCTCCTTGACAAAGCGTCCGTGGTATGTTCTGCAGGATATGCTTCTAATCTCAATCACATCATTTGCAAGCTCCCAGAAAACCTGGACAATATGACTTGTGTACATGAAGGTAATGATGACACCTCGTTTGTTTACCCACTGTCTCGCAGGAATATTACACCTTGTCCCCTTGGGCACTTTATGTCTTTTTATGTAGTTTTCCCATTGTTAACCTACACCTATAGTTTTCTTGGAAACTTTACCCTTGTTTATATACCGTCTTCTAGGGCATTTGACATCTTTGTCCTTGTCTTCTAGGGTACTTTACCTATTCTAAATACCATTTTCTGGGACACTTAACACTTGTTTGCTCTTTTTAAAACCGTCAAAAATGCAATAAAAACAGAGGGTAGGGAAGCTATGGGTATTGGATGCAGCAAATTCATCTGCTGTGAAAATAATCTTGTATTTTCGTCATCATTTTTGTGATAAAATTGTAAGTTCTTCAAAAATATTTCGACGTTAATCAAACAAAAGCATACAGGGGCAGATGATATCCAAGTTCAGTTTAGTTTTTAAACACAAAATACGACCGATGGCCTCTCCTATCAGTAAAGCGACTCAAAGACGCTAAAAACGGAGTTTTCAGTGTCCTTTTTATGTGCAGTATCTTCTCCTTGTATGACCGACATATTGCGTATTTCGGTGTCACAATTTCAATGTGTTTGACCTTGGGACCTAAATCTCACTAGTATTGTACCTAAATATATCTGTTATGTTGTATTTTCGTTTTACATGTTTTTTGTATTTCTGTTCTCGTTCTACCAGGATTTATTAGTTTACCCTGGTTCTACTTTAGAATTCAACTCAACTTTAAATCAATATTACTGTGATTTAGATTTCATAACAAAACATCTAAACGTCAAATTAACAATATATACCAGCTATGTTAGATAATTTCATCTTTTTTGTAAAGAGTAATATTATTATGTACAACACTCATCATTGTTTCATTTATAATATGTGTTTGTTAACTTTATGTGGCTGATTCCCGTATGGACCTAGCTCTGAATAATAAAATTTGAAATTTGCAATTATGCCTGAAAAACTTTTAGAAACAGCTTGAAAATGTCTACACTAGTGAAAAAGCCATTATAATCAATTAATCAAATGGTCCCAAACCAGTCATAAAATGTTGTTTGCGGGGTCATTTAACACCTGACTGACGGCGCTTTTTTGGAATGATAGTCGCTTGGCAAGAAAATAAATAACTATCTGCATAAATGGAAAAGCAATTTAATAGTGTTTTATAGAGGCGGTTAGAGCGCATACACCTGAAAATGATAAATTTTGATGCGATATTGTACGATGAAAGTACTCTCGTCGTCGTCAAAACATGTAAATATTTTATGACTTAATTTGCTCATTAAACAAATTTTCCATTTTGTCCATGTATGGATTTGAATTTTAAACAAGAAGAAAAAGAAAGTGAAGCAATTTACACCGCTATGCAGTTAGACTAGTTCCTACTGTGCTTGTAGAACCACTACTGGGATATATACTATAAATGTATAAATATTTGAAGCCCGTCATTTCACTGCATACTCATGGATTGTAAATATAGATGTAGTACAATTCATATAGTTAATAGAATTATAGAATTTCATTATACATGTAGAATCTTTGTATATTTCATATCTGATTACCAGTGATATATCGATTTTTGCCGCCTTTTTTGCTTATTTTTACTTCGTATATAAACATGTAATTACAATTTTATTTACATGTGTACACACATGTAGTACTTTAGTTTGTAACACTTCGAAACATCAGTATCACAGAGACACGATAATCCCGTAAACACATTTGATACCCGATGAAAACATGTTTTTATTAATATACATGTATAACAAGACACTAACGCTTTATTGATATTTGATGGCAGCTGTTGTTTAGATTGTTTAAAGGTCCGGCTGACCGTGGGATTTCTCCCCTGGTGAACTAGCCAAGACCCCAGTATGACTCTCATGCATAATTGTACCTAGCGAAATTTGAAAATTAAGGGAGATTTGTTGTACCTAACTGCAATACCCAGTCCGTTTTGTCCAAAGTTGTGATGGCAGTGGTTACTGTTTACTGTATGGGGAAGAACTCGCTGCAGCGAGTTTCTTTCTCTTCAATGATTTCATCTGTTGCTTGCCCCTTCCGTCCGCCTAAAGCTTTTATCAAGAATTAATCAAACGATGCTGAACAGTTTTTGTTCAGATGTGTATATGATTTTTGGAAATACGTTACGGTTTTTAATTATTGCTGATTGAGATTGTATAAGCACATGCATGTAAAGAAGATCTTTCTTACCGTTTCAAAAACTACAGTAATTATGGTATTTATTTTGTCGTCAAAATACGCCCCAGAATTTTTAAGGATTTAGAATCTGATTTTTTTTTGGGGGGGGCGGGGGAGCATGCCCTCAAACCCCCTAGAAAACATGTGGCTGCATTTGTTTTGGCTCATCTACGTCCCTTAAAGGTACTTTACCTCTTGTTAACATACAACCTTCATGGGCTCTTTACTCCTTGTTTTCCTAAAGTCTTCTTGGAAAAGTAACCTTTTGTTCATATGCTGCCTTCTATGTTATTTAACTCTTCTTTACTTCTTGTTCAAATACTGTCTTTTTGGGACCTTTTGCTTCTTATTTACCGACAATCTTCTCGGCAACTATTACTTCTTGTTCATATACTGTCTTTTTGGGACTCTTTGCTTCTTATTTACCGACAATCTTCTCAGAGACTTTGCTTCTTATTCACATACTGTCTTTTTGGGACTCTTTACTTCTTATTTACCTACAATCTTTTTGTAGACTTTACTTCTTGTTCACATACTGTCTTTTTGGGACTATTTGCTTCTTATTTACGTACAGTCTTCGTGGGAGCTTTACTACATATTTTTGCCCAGCTACGCCCTTAAAGGGTACTTTACTTCTTGTTTAATCACAGTTTTCTAGAAATCAGGCTCTCTTTAAAATAATGACTAGTTGGAAACATACTTTATCTCTTGTATACCCGGTAAATGTGAGTAATAGATAGAATACTGTTTCCGCGAATAATGACGCTTTTTCGAGGATGCATAACCTCCGAGTATTAACATTATCCTTCGAGCAAACAGCTATCTGTCTGATTTGTACCAATTCCTTATACTACTCTAGTGAAACTGTGATCTTTTTCAGACAGAGAACAGTTTTAAGTCCCCCCTCCCCCTCCTTGCACAAATCAATGTGTCATCAATAGATTGGTTTGCTCTTCTATATATTTATCTCAAAAACATAATACAAATTGATTTAACGTCTTCTAAATTTTATTGTGAACTGATTAATTAGATTTTAATTTTATTGATCCCTGTCTAATTCGTAGTCTGGCAAACTCGTTTTTGGGACATTTTTGCTCAAGTCTGTGAATGATAGCGGTCCCGAGTCAATACGACGTTTTGCCATGAATCACGTGACTGTGTTTAGACCTATAAAAGTGACTGCAAATATCGATTTGGTATATTAACAATTACATATATGCACTCAATTGCGTCAAAGAGTCAGGCACTTCTTAACTCATTCCACGCTAACCTCAACTACAAATGCGGAATATGTTGCTACAATTTAACTGTATGCATGATTTCATGAAGCAAAGTAACAGTGAAATGGTCCCTGATTATAATAATACACGTCTATTATTATTGACTGCTTATAACTATATATAACTTATACGTAAAATATCCGATATATGGTCAGGTTTAATAACTGATTTAACGTTTGTGTAAAAGAATATCAAATTAAAGGTATCAAAGGTATCAAATTAGATATATTTAAAAAACTAAGCTTAGTATTTATTGTGGCAATATATGTAGCAAACATATCTGACGAAAATTTTAACAAAAGGGCCAGGATGACCCCTATATCTCTCACCTGTATATCAATTGCAAATAATACGAGGGGTCATGATTTTAACATAATGCGTAGAGGTCCACTACACAATGCTTAGTAACATTCCAAATATCTAAGCTCTGTCTGTGAGCCTTGTTCTTTTTTAAAGTTTTCCGTATATAAGCCTATGTGAAATCAAGTGACCCCCCCCCCTCCGAGAAAGGATAATTTTAACCCGGGGTCATGATTTGATTAATATTGGTAAAGGTCTTCAAGGCAATGCTAAATGCTAAATATCTAAGTTATATGCCTTGTGGTTTCAGAGAAGAAGACTTTTAAAGTTTTTCCTATGTAAAATCAAGAAACCCCCCGGGTTGGGTCAGTTTTCACCCAGGGTCAGGATTTGAACAAACTTGGTTGAGGTCTACTAGGCAATGCTACATGCAAAATATTTCAGCTCTAGGCCCTGTAGTTTCAGAGAAGACAATTTTTAAAGTTGTTCCTATATAAGCCTTTGTAAAACCAATTGACCCCCGGGCGGGGTCAATTTTGGCCCGAGGATCATAATTTGAACAATATTGGTAGAGATCCACTAGACAATGCTACATACTAAATATCTTAGCTCTAGACCTTGTGGTTTCAGAGAAGAAGATTTTTTTTAAAAATCATATCTTTTTTAAAAATCATATTTTTTGCCATAGCAACCAGAGTTCTGCATGAATGGAATTCTTTGCACAATTGTGGTAGAACTTTATGCAAGGAGCATCCCTGCATAGTTTCATCAACATCGGCCCTGAGGAGACGTCGTTTGAATCAACATGTTGACGGACGACGGACGACGGACACCTTCCATTAGAAAAGCTTACCCTGGCAAAGCCAGATGAGCTAAAAATAGCTTCTTTTACATAGATTATAAGTGTAGTACATCAGTTTACTCGAAATTCAAGGTATGTTACTCTCAAGCTCACTCGATACGCTTGGGATGTCTCGAAATTTAAACCCGTGTGTAATTACAATGACATTGTAGGCTAAAATTGTAAGATATATATACACAACATATGCTTCCAGTGCCTGTTTTGTATTAAAGGTTATAAATTAAGACAACATTCTTTTGTAATAATTTACAGCTATAAATTTGTCTGAAATTATGTATGCTGTATCATTTTATCGGCGTTGAGAGTTGTTCTATTATTCATGTATGTTTCTGTGGTAAACAACAAGATGCTGCTAGGTTTTCATCCAATGCATTTTAAATTCCTAAAAGGTAATCGAAAATTTGTTTTCAGGTCTCACTGGTTTAAAATGCACACTTACTGGGCAATGGGAACAAGCGTCTTGTTCGCCGACAGGTAACTTTAAACTACTTATTAACTTTCCTACATGAATATACTGTAAATGTCGGGGGATTTTCGCGAGATTTTCATTTTCGCTAATTTTAGCGATTTTTTATCAAACCCGCTAAAATAGCAAACAAACAATGATTACATACAAAATAATGCTCGCGTGACAATTAAAACACTCGCAAGTAAATAGAAAATAGGGAAATCGCAAGTTCATTACAAAATCCAAGCATAATTTTATTTGTAAACGTGCAAAAATGGTTGCGTTTTTTAAAGTTGAAAAGTATATTTTAATGCAGTTAAACCTCGCTGTTAATATCGAATTTTTGTGTTAAAAGTATGTACACCTTAACAGTTTTGTAAAGGTCTTTATCACATCTTAACGAATAATCAGTAATGCTAATGACTATAAAAACGGAGATACTGTAAAGTGAGTAATATTTGCTATGATAAACATTTTGCTATTTTTTCCCATTACGCATCTACGCTTATTCAAACATTTCGCGCAAGAGTCATTTCACATTGTATTCATATAGATTTCTTTCCCGTCTGCTTTAAAATCCCAAAAGTTTCGTCGTGCGAAATTTTCGCAATTTTTTAAGATATGTTTTAGTATTTCGACAATTCCTTATTAAGTATACTTTTGAATCGCTGATCGTGCTCCGAACAAATGAGATATTGTTTATTCATAAACCATATAGTAGATTATTTTACGTCTGATATTGGACATCTTTCAATTGATATTGTAGAGCTCGTCCAAAAGTATTGGGTTTTTTGTCTCCCCCCACGAAGTGGTGTGGAGACATATTGATTTTGTGCTATATGTCTGTCTTTTTGTCTGTCTCGCGAAACTCCTCGATGGACTTTACTGAAACTTGGTAGAATGTTAAGTACCAAGTGTAAGCAGAAAGTGTCCATACAAGACCAAAACGATATACTAAAAGACAACTGAAATGGAATGAGAGACGCGTGGCTACATGGAGCCAGACAGAACAGGGGTCTTGGTCAGTGATAGATTAGGTTATACTATTTTTCTAAATCAGCTACTGCATAGCTACTGCTACAATAGATAAATGTTGATAAATGATGCTATATATTTAATTAATGACTGTGCTTTTTAAATTCACACTTTAACATGTACGATGGATAGAACACTTTCTAATTAAGTATTTGAAATATGTTTTGTCCAATCGCAGCTCAGTTTTGGCTGCATTGGGTAAATCAATAATTGTGGCCCCTCCCACCCCCCCGCCCCCACTCCCATCGAAGATAGAGGGGTATATTGGTTTTCACATGTCGTTCTGTCGGTCGGTAGACCAAACCTTGTCCGATCAATAAATAGAGAACCCTTTGGTTTAGGTTCCTCAAACCCTTGACCCCTTTTGATTTTCAGGTCAAAGATTATGGCCACAGTGACCTTTATTTAACACAACAATTTTGTCCGATCAATAACTAGAGAATACTTTGGTAAAGATTTCTCCATTTAGGCCGGTTGGTCATGAAGAAGAGTTTTTAATTAAGTAAATAAAGTACTCAGCTGCAGTCTTAGAAAATTCTACAATATTTATCTGCCACAAACAAATTATTCCTTGTAGCGATAAAAGGCACAGTTACACTGAAGAAAATCGTTTATATCTTAACAATTCTCTAAAGTGAAAATAAGTTTTCCGCAAATTTAAAGCGTTCGGGGCATCCAAATGTTGCTATTAAAATATACCTCTGAAATCACATGTAAAATACAGAAGTAAATGCTATTTTATGAGAAATACTTAACATATTATAATAAATAATTCCTTAAAGACAAAAAAACAATAATTATATAAACATGATATGGCGTAAACAAATGCTGTAAAATTGCTTTAATCTCCATCTTTTAATTTCTTCAAATGCAGAAAAAATAATCCTTTTGCAAAATAAAAATCTAAAAATTATTAGATGTAATGAGGAGAAAATGTTATGAAAAGGAAATTATTTTT
>JAFMSR010000019.1:8586570-8604559 GCA_022818135.1 Saxidomus purpurata
GCATTAGTATATTTGTACGTCAATAGATCTAAAAAAAAGTTCAAATTAGCATATATTCAAACGCTACCTCGATTTTATCGTGGTTGTCATACCGACCAAGTTTCATGAAGATCCAATGACAAATACAACCTCTATTGCATATACAAGGTTTTTCTCCGATTAGACCACGTGACCTAGTTTTTCACCCCAGATTACCTACATATGCACTTGACCTAGCTTTTATTAAGGCAATTATACTGACCAAGTTTCATGAAGATCTGATAAAAATGCAACCTCTATTGCATATACAAGGTTATTTTCTATATTTTGACCCCGTGACCTAGTTTTTGACCTTAGATGACCAATATCAAAACTCGTCTTAAGTTTTATCAAAGCAATTTTACTGACCAAATTTTTTGAAACTAAATGAAAAATGCACACTGGCCCAGTCATAAAATGATTTTCTAACACTTTCGTGTGATAATATTTTATTTACATCCACTAATAAAAGTAATGGCTCTGTATAACTTATTTTCTTTTAATATTCTAAACAAATTTCATGTTTTAAGATCATTTCTTAACCACAGTTTGTCTGGTTATTTTGAGCAGAATTATAAATTTAAGGTATCAACTATATACAATTGCAGTTTAAAGATATACAATTATGGTACACAATAAATGCATGACAAACGTATTTCAGCCTTTAACATCATATACAGTTACTACTATTGGTCTGAAATACCAGATAACTCAAGAGATATTATTTTCAAAACTTAAATGTTGATTAATTTAGAATGTGAGAGTCTACCCTTTATCGAAAATGGTAGAATCGAGCTGGTGGAATTGGAAAGAAAATATCTCCTTGATAAGGCATCCGTGGTATGTAATAGTGGATATGTTTCAAATCAGAGCGGTATCGTTTGTAAGGTACCTGAGAAACTGGACAGAGCAACTTGCGTGCATGAAGGTAGGAAAATAGAATCAATTAAAGTTTTGGAAAACTACTCGTGATGTTTGCAAATTTTCTTTCATGGAACTTTATGTTATAATTCTTTATGTGTCGTGTTGCTGATGTTTTTTATTCTTACACATTTTTCCAAGAGAATTAAATTCATGGTAATCAATTCCGTTTTAGGCTGCAGTTCCGGTACTTTCCACTTGTCTTGTTGGTGACCTTATCCTGATATAACCATTCCGTTTCTGTGGAACATTTCGTGATATCTCCATTCCCTTTTTGTGAAAATTGTCTTGATATAACCATCGCCTCTTTGTTGACATTTACCTGATATAATCATTGCCTTTTTCTTGACATTTACCTGATATAACCATTGCCTTTTTGTTGATATTTACCTGATACAACCATTGCCTTTTTGTTGACATTTACCTAATATAATCATTGCCTTTTTGTTGAAATTATATCGGGGGAAACTGTGCTTTATGATTCTCTTTTTAATTTTGTGGAATTTGTCCTTCTGCTTAACCAATTTATACCTAGAGTTGTACAGTGGGATCTTCTGATTTTCATTTTGGACGAGTCTATTTCTTTAAACGCGAGGTTTTTGCAGAACTATAATCAAAAGACTATCAACATCAATTCTGATCAGATATTGTATTTGTCGTCTGCATCGGAACTAAGATTTGGCATATAACCTAGTGGATAATATGCAAGAATGAGTTAAAGCACATTAAAGCACCATTACTAAGACCAAATATAATTTTCTTTTAACTTTCGAATTGTAATGGACGTCTTCTTAGAAGTTAATTATGTCAAACTGCATTGAATGTGACCATATTGTGTTGAAAATTTGAATTTAACAAAAGAATTAATAAATAATATTTTGCCTTTTCGAAAACGAAAGTAAGTTTTTCTTTGTAATTTTTCAGAAGTCTCACGGAAAGAGGCTGTTAATAAGTTGTACATGAATAAGCATGCCTATTTTGAATTACAGTTGAAAAAACTTTACTTCCAATGATGTGCAGCGTATATCTTTGACTATTTACAACATGCAATAAAACGAAAGTAAGATAAAAAGACCACCGGGGTCAATATAAGGAAAATAAAAACATTCACTTGTATTTCTGCAGCAGTATTTTAAACAGTGAAATACTCCACGCGTATTGTTAAGGTAAAGAAGCCAGTTTCAAACTGTTTTCTCTGTTACAATTCCAGATTTAAAAGACAAATTCGATTTCGTCTTAATAATGGACCTTTAAAATCACTTTATCTTTATCTATTTTTTTTTATATTCGGGAACGTTTCACCAAAACATTTTATAATCAATTATCAATTATTGTGACTGAAACTTGATTTTGTGCTATTAAAAATCAGATTTCACCAGTTTAGTTTAAGAAAAAAGTCTTGTTTACTTGCGGCAGTGGTTATGAAACTAAAGCTACCCACTTATGAAATATTTTTATTTTGTCGATGTGAAATACTGTATTTTGCCACCATCGGTATAAGACTCTGTAGTCTTGCACATCCTACTCATTAACAGTATCATATCAAGTAATAACGCAATAAACTACTAGTATGTTGACATGTCAATCTATGTTCTTCACTTGCTTTATCATAGGGGCATGAGGAACTAAACTGTGAAAAAATATTAAAAAAAGATTTGCTAACTACTCATGTTACACATTATGAATACAGAAACATATTTTCTTCAGATCTAACGGACGTTAAGTGCACAATAGCTGGAAAATGGGAGACAGCCGTGTGCTTGCCAGGTAAGTTGAAACCACTTGTATAATCATTTATAGATGGTCAGTCCTTAGGCAAGACACAAATAATTCCACATTGTCTCTCTCTTCGAGATTGATTCCTTCTGGAATGAGTCTCGAGAGCGATTAATATAAGTTGTAAGAACTTGTTTCGAAATTGAGAATAAATGAATTAGTATACTATAGATAATCAATTAGTGCCGCTCGTTGAATAGAACGCGTAGGAATAAACTAAACACCTACAGTGACTTAAGATGTTATGTACACTTACTCATTGTCAAAAAAGTGAACGTTATTTGTACAAAAACTTTCCTCATGGTGTCTTTACAGTTTATGAATATTAAGTAGTTTTAATATCAATGATATTGCAACATCATAAGAAATGTTTTCAGACAAACACATGATGGGCAACGGCATTCATATTAAGGAAAGGCATATAGAAGCATTATTGAGAAATATATAACGCATATTTATCAGTATACTAGCAGTCAGTGTTTTATTCTATTCGCGAAAAAAATATATTTTAAGTTTTCGGTGATTTATCGAAATATATCGAATTTCGACTCTGTGATATAAATTTAGATTACGTCATAATATGCTATGCTTTCTGATGACAGTTTCTACAATTTTCGACATTTTATTGAAACAAATTTAACAAAAGTAGAGTATTGAACATGAATAAACATAAACTTAAAACAAACAAAAAATGTTGGTATCGATTTAATATCACATTTTATTTCACTCGTGAACAGCAAAAGTAGCTATTTTTACTCGTGGCTGCTACAGTCGTGACTGTCCCACTCGTGGACATGTCACTTTTGTTGCCTACTCGGTGAAATGTTAACGCAATATTACACCTTAACCAACAATTAACCTCTATACCATGAGGCTTTACTACAACAGCAATATCAATTTAAAAACAACCTGGAAAAGGGCTACCGTTCAAACGTACTACATGATTTAAGCAGAATGGTGCTGTAACTGTTAACGTAACCGCGGTGCAATCAATGTTGACACAACTGCGGGGACTGTACAAAAGGAAATGTACAAATCTCATTCAAGCGTACTTATTGCTATCAATGACATAATAAATAAAACGGAGGAAAAGCCAGAATGTTTAAATGAAACCAGTACATATTGATTTTAGCAGCTTGTTGGCAGTAAAATAATATTAAAGTGGTGATTCATTTATATTTTATTTACTTGATATGACTGAATGGGTAAATGAATCAAGCGCCGAGATAGATATAATTATACCCAGAGGTGTAGCTGTCGTTACGCAAATTACACAAAGTACATTTGTGCATATAGTTTTTCAGAATATTGGTAATGATCTTTCATTTTTCATATTTTATGGGCTTATAGAGACTGAGAATAAAATAAAGCAAGAGATAATGTTTCATGTATTTGTCGGATTTCTGCGTAAACTGTTGTCAAATTTCAAAAGGATAAATATTAGAATATTTGCAAGAATTATTGATTAACCTAAAAATTTAGGCTATACATTCCAGGCATCATCTGGAAAAAAAACGGTTTCAAATATGTTGAAGTACCGTAAAATATTCAGTTATATATGCAAAGTTGTAATAGGTGGAAAACAATTTATTACAAAAAGGTCTCTTTGCTGATTTTTTGTGCTTAGGTGATGCATTTTTTCGATATAATTATGATGTTTTTTAAAAGTGTATTCATTTATCATTTTACGATATTCACCTTCTTCATGTCTTGATTAGAGATTGCGAGGGGTCCCCTTTAAGTGCTGACAGGTACTCACCAAAATAAATTCGAGAAAACTTGCACATTCACGACTGTCTTTAAAGGTCCATTACTAAGACCAAATCAAATTTTCTTTTTAAACATGAATTGTAACAGGCGTCTTCTCAGATGGAACTTATGACATACTGCATCGAATGTGACCATATTGTGTTGAAAATTTGAGTTTAACAAAATAATTAATAAATCATATTTTGCCTTTTCAAAAACGAAAGAAAGTTTTCCAGTTTTTAAAAATATTTGTAATTTCCCAAAAATCTCATAGAGAGAGGCTGTAAATAGGTTGTTTATGAGTAAGCATGCCTATTTTTAAATAATTTTGAAAAAAATTCACTTCCAAGGATCTGCAACGTACATTTCTGACTGTTGACAACATGCAATGAAGCGAAAGTAGGACAAAAAGACCACCCAGGTCAATCTAAGGAAATACAAAAACATTCACTCGTTTTTGTGCAGCAGTATTTCAAACAGGGAAATACTCCACGGCTATTGTAAAGTTTTAGAAGCCAGTTTCAAACTGTATTTCCCTGTTACAATTCCAGAAAATTTAATTTGGTATTAGTAATGGACCTTTAAAGTTCCATGTTCGCATCATTGTGTCAAGGGCTACTGGCGATAGTCTTTCTTTGAATGCCAAGGACAAGCGCTCTTCACAACATCTCCTGTCTACATATACCCTTATCGGTGCAGCTGCACCCCTGATTCTTGTTTTATTAATGTTGTTAGAAAACTTCAAGTTTTCAAGTTTAAAAACGTTATAGAATTGAATTTATACATAATCATCAGAAAATATACATTCATCAATTATCAAATCTGAAAGCATGCTCTTAAAGTTCAGGACAAAACAATAGTTGATCAAGTTTTAGAATATCTTATTATCTGTTTTATATTTAAGAAATAAAAAAAAACAGACTGAATTATACATTACTTACACATAATTTGTCCTAATATCAGTAACTAAGTTAAAGCACTGTCGTTGTCGGAAATTATCAAATTGTTCCCTCTTAGTTGGTGAAAAAATCGATGCTTAATAAACAACTGATATGCTATAACGATTGTCATACCAGTTTCTGTTTTAACCTTCAGCCTTACTTACAACAGCGCCACCACCAACTGTCCTACCTACAACAATAGCACCACCATCGACAGTCCTCCTTACAACAGTGCCACCAGCAACTGCCTTACCTGCAACATCGTCTTCACCAGCAACAGCCCTGCCTACAACAGCGCCACCACCAACTACCCTACCTACAACAATAGCACCACCATCGACAGTCATACTTACAACAGCGCCACCACCAACTACCCTTCCTTCAACAGCATCTTCACCAGCAACAGCCCTGCCTTCAACAAAAACGCTACCACCGACAACCACAACAGCTACAGCTACTGGTT
Organism: Saxidomus purpurata; assembly: GCA_022818135.1. Taxonomy (NCBI): domain Eukaryota; kingdom Metazoa; phylum Mollusca; class Bivalvia; order Venerida; family Veneridae; genus Saxidomus; species Saxidomus purpurata. The sequence continues at coordinate 8,592,439 of JAFMSR010000019.1, forward strand.
GCTCTATACAACCAGGCGAGTTCACGGGAAGTTTAAGCTACACTACAGATGGGTATACATGCCAGAGATGGGACTCACAATCTCCTTACGGACATGATTTTAAGCACGATCATTTATTCCCGGACGATAGCGTCTCGGCTGCAGAAAACAATTGTCGAGCCCTTGGCGAAGTTTACCTCTGGTGTTACACAACGGACAGTTCAAAGAGATGGGACTATTGTACAAAACCCGTTCAAGTCTGCTAATTAATTTCTGTTTGTATCTGATAAGTATCTATTGTGACTGATTTGCTCGTATGTATGGGTTTTCGTGTATTGAAATCTTGATATTTCTGACTGAAAACCTTTCCTGAACAATATACATCTTGTACGTATGCCTTACCAAATGTATAGAATACAGATATCATTTGGCAAAATATTACAGTCAACTCCGTATATAACGACTTCGGATATACCGAAAATCCGGATACAAATGTATAAGGAAAAAAATTTTCTCAGCCCGAGATTTTTACTTATTTATTTTAAATAAAAATGTCATGTGGTTATAACAAACTCCGGATATAAAAAAAAAATTATATGGTCCAAGGAATTTCGTTAAAAACGGAGTATACTGTACATTCATCTAACAAAATGTATATACAAATGTACTTGACAACAAATAAAGTTTGTATTTTTTTCTGTAATCTGGTGCCGATTGCGTGTCCTAGGAAAATATAACCGCTGAAATTCCCATCTCCTTTTTAGGGAAAAAATTGGCGATTTCCAGACGTAATTATATCACATCTAACATAACTATTAAGACGAAAGAAAAAGTTAAAATGTTTCTAAAAATTCTTTAAATAACGAATATTTTGCCGTGTTTTGTATCAACCATGTCCAGCCCATTTAAATAATAACCTTAGATGTTTAATAACGATTAAAAATAAAAAGTAGTAAAAGAGCATCTTTAACATCGATATATTCAAGTTGGTCTTTTTATGCACCAATGCTTCAGTCCCCAGTATATAAAATAAATGAAATGGTCCATGTTTAAAACACATTGTTACGAAATCGAACAGTACATGAATGCCTACATCCCTTTTTTTTCATCATCTGTCACTTGATCAAACGATAATAGACATTCTAGAAAAGATTTTTATTATACAGACATTAAGATGCAGTCAATCAGCATTCTAGCTTGTCATGTACGTTTTAAAGTTTTCAAGGACAAAAAATAGAATTTACCATACTTGAACATGAGCGAATGTAGATGCAAACTTTGTATAACAAAAAAAAACAAGTACCAGTATTATCATTCAAATAAGCAAGCAACTGTCTGGTGATTGGTTAAACCACATTGATATCCACATGATCGGTTGCAAACTTCACCTTAAAGGAAAGCATGACTTGTAGTAAAATTAAAATAATCAACTTAGATATTGAATAACGAATCAAAGAAATGCAGTATCTGCGACAGCTAGGTTATTCTGCAATATGCAATATTTTTCATGGTGAAAGACTTTAAGAAATCGCAGTTATTAAAAGATACAAAACGTTCATGGTATCTGTATGGCAAATCTATTTCAAAAGTCGTACCTTATAAGGTTCGCACAACCACTGAAAACAAAATTCATATTGCGGAACTATCTTATGTGCTTCCCTGGTCCACCATGCATCAGTTTTAATTTATACATTGGGTTAATAGTTAAAATGGCATCTCTATAATCGACGAGTACTTTTAACCCATTTATACCTTGATTTTTACAATGGGATCTTCAGACTTCCAATTTGGGCAAGTCTATTTCTTTAAATAGGGGTGTTTTTGCAGGATTGTGAGCCAAAAGGCTAACAATTTAAACCATGATAAGACGACATTGTATTTATCGTCTGCTACGGAGCGTTACTGTTTGAAAAGGGATATACTTTAACAGATACAAGGCACAAATTAGTTTGCAAGATAATATGTTCATAAAAACATAACATTGAGGATATTTTCCTTCTATAATGAAAGTTGACATACAAATTATATTGCGCATGCACACACATAAAATATGATACTGATATGGACTTGCTTGTCCCGGTTTTTCATCTTAGACTTAAAGCTGAAACTTCGTTCTATAAATATAAATTCTATAAACAACTAGTATTTATTCATGATATTTTTTTATTATGCAACTGTCATGACGACGCCCCGATAACACCGGTCTGATATTTGTTGATATTGCAACGTCTGATATCACAGGACAGTATTATTATGACACTGTCCTGTGATATCATGTTTTAGGCCCCGCCCACTTTAGACATTTAGTAATTTTCATGAAATAAGATCTAGGCTATTGTGGATTTCTAACTCGCTACACTATAAATGCCATTTTCGGTAGCCACTTCAGGCTACAGAGGTGCGTTTCATTCAAATTTCTATGAATACAAGCAAACAGCACATCACATGAAATTGAAAAATGTCTGTAGAACTTTTTTAAATTAAACATAGTGTTGTGGGTATTCTTTTTCTTAATTAAATCATTATCTATCCATCTATAGAAATTTTGAAACCGCCTTTTAAAAATGTACAAATGCCTTTCTATGTATATTTTAATGTTCAAAATTTCCTATGAATCATAGCATTAATGGTGCTATTTTAACCCTGTGACAATATCCAAAACACAGTGTATTATTATCTGTTTTTTCGGTGATTTATCGAAACAGAATAATGAATTATATCCCGATAAACTCAGTGAAAATTATCAAAATGTTCTACCTGGATTAACGTCAGAAAGGTTACCGAGCGTAATGAATGCAGGAACTATACGACGATGACGTCGTTAAAGTAGAGTCTTAAACATATAATAAACAGAAAAGGTGTTAGTATCTATGCAATATCATGTTGATTTCACTCGTGAACACTCGGTGAAATTATAATGTGATATTACACTGAAACCAACAATTATCCTCTATATATCAACATATGATAACATCTAAATGCAATTTGATTCAGGTTGTGAGCACTAATGTCAGATATACAGAGCGATGGAGAGTTCATGATCAAAATAAATCTGATGTAATGAATAAGACTCAGACACTAAGTGGTTACGGATAGGTTACTATGCAACTTATGGGACGTCCTGGGTGAATCGTTTGATCATTTGTGACGTCCCAAGAGCAAACTCCATATGACGTAAATATATGTCTCGCAGTCTATCCAAAGCTAATTAGAGCAAAAATTAATCTAATACGCAACAATGATAAAACGGTGAGTAATGACATTAATTTCCACCTGATTTGTTTTTTCATTTAACGAATTGAAAATACTAATAAAAATATTTTAATTAGGTATTAGGTTGAAAGGAGATGAGTGGGAAAATGATTACTTTAATTGGAAAAATAACAAATTTAGTTCATCAAACATGTTTGGAATATACAAGACTATTCTATTTATTTTACAATTTAGAGTGATTTTTAGTACATGTACAGGACTATTCAGTTTAAAACAGGAACATTTAAATAAGCGGATTATAGGACACAGTTTCTTTGAAACGAAAGATAGTCACGATAATTGTGCAAAGTACTGCATGTATTTATCCGCCTGTAAGTCATTGGGTTATGATACGTCGACGCTTACGTGTGGGCTGAATGATGTTGACAGCTTATCTATCCATGAGTCAGAGTTCGAGCCTCGTTCTGGAGCAGTTTTCAGTGATGCCTTGGAATGGCCGAATGTATATATCAATTATTTGTATTATTTATCCTAATTCTTTTACTCTTTTAATTCTTCCAGATTTTCAGAAAATATTCAAAGGGAGCTCATTTTGGCTTTAAAGTCAACAATCTGTTGGTTCTCTTTGTGTTTCACCATTTATACAGGGGCTTATATATCCAGTTACATAATACCGCTCCACAGTGTTGCCATTTAAGAATTACTTTCAATGTAACTCATTTTGTAAAATTAGCTTCAATTACTAGACACTTTATAGATATGATTGTGATTTTAGCAATTAATACAGCATGCTTATTTCGTATTTTTTATCGATAATTACGGCAATGCGAACTTTTCGTCAAGCGAAAATTACCGAATTAAGAAATAATAAATGTGTCCCTGTATTTTATCGCTTAATAAAATACAGTCAGGAATTCGGATGCGTAGTAATTAAATCGCGAGTGCGTAGCACGAGTGATTTAAATTTTCGCATCCGAACGACTGGCTGTATTTTATTCAACGAAAAAATACAGAGCCTCCCTCCACCACTACCCTCCCGACGAGACAAAAGCTCATTTTTCTCAATAATAAGGCTGTTGACCTATCTTTTTAATTAGTTTTCAAGAAAATGATGTTTAAACATTTCTTCTGCAATAAATTAAGAAATTCTCAATGCTTGAACATTGAAAAAAAAAACTTATGTAAATGACAACACATTTTCTGAATAGTTCACATAAACTCGTTTCTCTGTATAGTATATTTTCAGGATGAATACATTTTAAAATCTCAATTCATGTCGTTTCATGAAAAAGGATCATTTGCTAAATATTTGAAACCAAACACAATGGAAAATTGCCAAAATCAGAGTTTTATTATTGATAAACATGAGATAGGGGCCATTTTTACTGCTTTCGAGGGTATTATTCAAAAAGTGTCCATTACTTATAAATAAGGCTGGTGACCTACCTTTTTCATTTTATATTCTGACTTATCAGGTATTACTTTAACAAAAAAACAAATTTCATAAAATTCTCAATGCTTGAAAAAAAAGTGATAAAACTGTAGCGATCGTCTTTAAGTGTATTTATTGTTCTAGCACGATATGCATTCACATTTATTGAGAAGGGGAAAATTGGGATGAATATAGATCAAAGAATTTTAACGGGAAAAATGATATTGATATTATTAAAAAACATATAGATACTGTTGTGTATTCTGCTCCGTAATATTCTTAAATTGAAGAAATATTGTAGATAAAAAATGCAGGTTTGTGTATGCGAGGACAGTGGGAAATTCTCAGCTGTTGAACATGTATGGCCCCGGTATGGATATGTAATTAATTGATTTAATATTTAGTTGGCTTAAAATCAAACATAATTCGTGTAACTCCTATTATTTAAGTACAGCTTTTCATGGTACAATACAATGTTTCCGTATTTGTTCATCAACCATAATTTGATACAAGTTAAAAATATATTTTTATTTGAGTTTGTTATTATAGTCTCGCGTCTTTTCATTCCCGGTATAAGGTCACGTGTCAACAGAAATATACTGTCATGGGTGGGGTGGGGGGCACAATGTACGTGAGAAAGATATGTTGCTCTTATCTAAATCAACAATTGTTATTTCATAGTTGGAATAAATCACCATTTAACTGAATATTTCACTGTGATAAAGCTTTATCAAAATTAAAAAGTATGCATTTAAAACACACTTTCGTCTTATGTTCATTAACTATGTGTCTTGTTGACCCATTGTGGTAGCGGTAGTAATGATTTCTTCAACCACTGACTTGCCATATCAATGTCGATCGAATATTGATTTTTCATTTGATCGCTGTCTAAGGGAGACAATAAAGTCAGGCATGAATCATAGATAACCAAGGTATAATCAAGGGAAACTATCTAATAAAATCTTTCAAAAATGTTGGAAATGATATGTTATAAATAAAGCTGATACTTTTTTTCAATGATATTGCTAAAAAACATTATAGACGCTTTCTGACAAAACTTCTCGAGAAAGCGACCTGTATACGATGGAAAGGCATACATTGTTTTAGAATGAATAGAACTCATACCTATTAATTTATATTTGTATGCTCATCATTCCATGTATGGAGAAAGTTCAAAGTGAACATGGTGCTTTAAACAGTGTGATAGACTGCAGCGAAAGTTAACAAACTTTTACTTTTTAAGGAGATGGCCGGAAGTTGCGGTAGTAGACCATGTTCCCCGCAACAACTGTGTGTTCCCACAACACCACACCGATGCATAGATATCAGTAAGTAAAAGTAACTTTAATTACTGTTTGATGGGTGATATCTCAATGGGAATATTTTCTAGCGCATGCGCATAACTAAGATATTCTGAATACCAGTGCATAGGTATAAGTACGTTACTTAAAATATTATGTAACGGTTTTATATGCTTAAGAGTGGGTTTTTTTCCAGAGCTTGTGCGTTAGTTAAGTACTTGTATTTCAAAAACTGCATAAGCGGGTAATACATTCACGGCAGTGTGTATTTTTCAGCGCATGCGCATAAGAAAAGTATTTCAAAAACTGAACAGCGGGAGAATGTATTTTCAATCGCGAGCGCATAAGTAAACCAGTATAGCGGATTATATTTGTGAGATGGGTATTTTCATATGCATCAAATACAGAACGATAATTCAAATACAAACTATTGCAAATCTTACAACTTACCGTTCGGAAACAAAAGCATAAACATGTTAAAGCAATAGAGTATGTACATGTGTTCTTTGTATGTTTTGTGATCAATTCGAAACAAGAGAAAAATAGTGGAACATGTTAAAGATTCAAAAGTTTTAGAAATCATGTCATTCAATTAGTGATGACCAATAGGTATAATGAATTAAAGATATGTAATGAAAATTTATAAAAACATCATTCTTGAGATGTAAAATTGATAAATGTACGAATGGTCTGGTGGAGAATGATGTTATCCCTATAGATTGTGATGGTGTACCTACTATTTTATCTTTAGTGTATTTTAATTGTTATCCCTATAGATTGTGGTGGTGTTCCTACTATTTTATCTTTAGTGTATTTTAATTGTTATCCCTATAGATTGTGGTGGTGTTCCTACTATTTTATCTTTAGTGTATTTTAATTGTTATCCCTATAGACTGTGGTGGTGTACCTACTCTTTTATCTTTCGTGTATTTTAATTGTTATCCCTATATATTGTGGTGGTGTACCTACTATTTTATCTTTAGTGTATTTTAATTGTTATCCCTATAGACTGTGGTGGTGTTCCTACTATTTTATCTTTCATGTATTTTAATTGTTATCCCAATAGACTGTGGTGGTGTACCTACTATTTTATCTTTCGTGTATTTTAATTGTTATCCCAATTGATTGTGGCGGTGTACCTACTATTTTATCTTTCCTGTATTTTAATTGTTATCCCAATAGACTTTGGCGGTGTACCCACTATTTTATCTTTAGTGTATTTTAATTGTTATCCCTATAGATTGTGGTGGTGTACCTACTAATTTATCTTTCGTGTATTTTAATTGTTATCCCTATAGATTATGGTGGTGTACCTACTATTTTATCTTTCGTGTATTTTAATTGTTATCCTTATAGACTGTGGCGGTGTACCTACTATTTTATCTTTCGTGTATTTTAACTGTTATCCCAATAGACTTTGGCGGTGTACCTACTATTTTATCTTTCGTGTATTTTAATTGTTATCCCAATAGATTGTGGTGGTGTACCTACTAATTTATCTTTCGTGTATTTTAATTGTTATCCCTATATATTGTGGTGGTGTACCTACTATTTTATCTTTCGTGTATTTTAATTGTTATCCCAATAGACTGTGGTGGTGTACCTACTCTTTTATCTTTCGTGTATTTTAATTGTTATCCCAATAGATTGTGGCGGTGTACCTACTATTTTATCTTTCGTGTATTTTAATTGTTATCCCTATAGCCTGTGGTGGTGTACCTACTAATTTATCTTTCGTGTATTTTAACTGTTATCCCTATAGCCTGTGGTGGTGTACCCACTAATTTATCTTTCGTGTATTTTAACTTTTATCCCTATAGCCTGTGGTGGTGTACCTACTAATTTATCTTTCGTGTATTTTAACTGTTATCCCTATAGCCTGTGGTTGTGTACCTACTTATTTATCTTTCGTATATTTTAACTGTTATCCCTATAGCCTGTGGTGGTGTACCTACTAATTTATCTTATGTGTATTTTCACTGTTATCCCTATAGCCTGTGGTGGTGTACCTACTATTTTATCTTTAGTGTATTTCAATTGTTATCCCTATAGACTGTGGCGGTGTACCTACTATTTTATCTTTCATGTATTTTAACTGTTATCCCTATAGACTGTGGTGGTGTACCTTCTATTTTATCTTTCATGTATTTTAACTGTTATCCCTATATACTGTGGCGGTGTACCTACTATTTTATCTTTCGTGTAGTTTAATTGTTATCCCAATAGACTTTGGCGGTGTACCTACTATTTTATCTTTCGTGTATTTTAACTGTTATCCCTATAGACTGTGGCGGTGTACCTACTCTTTTATCTTTCGTGTATTTTAATTGTTATCCCTATAGACTGTGGCGGTGTACCTACTATTTTATCTTTCGTGTAGTTTAATTGTTATCCCTATAGACTGTGGTGGTGTACCTACTAATTTATCTTTCGTGTATTTTAACTGTTATCCCTATAGACTGTGGTAGTGCACCTACTATTTTATCTTTCGTGTATTTTAATTGTTATCCCAATAGACTGTGGTGGTGTACCTACTATTTTATCTTTCGTGTATTTTAATTGTTATCCCTATAGACTGTGGTGGTGTACCTACTCTTTTATCTTTCGTGTATTTTAATTGTTATCCCTATAGCCTGTGGTGGTGTACCTACTAATTTATCTTTCGTGTATTTTAACTGTTATCCCTATAGCCTGTGGTGGTGTACCTACTAATTTATCTTTCGTGTATTTTAACTTTTATCCCTATAGCCTGTGGTGGTGTACCTACTAATTTATCTTTCGTGTATTTTAACTGTTATCCCTATAGCCTGTGGTTGTGTACCTACAAATTTATCTTTCGTCTATTTTAACTGTTATCCCTATAGCCTGTGGTGGTGTACCTACTAATTTATCTTTCGTGTATTTTCACTGTTATCCCTATAGCCTGTGGTGGTTTACCTACTATTTTATCTTTCGTGTATTTTAATTGTTATCCCTATAGACTGTGGCGGTGTACCTACTTTTTTATCTTTCATGTATTTTAACTGTTATCCCTATAGACTGTTGTGGTGTACCTTCTAATTTATCTTTCATGTATTTTAACTGTTATCCCTATAGACTGTGGTGGTGTACCTACTATTTTATCTTTCGTGTAGTTTAATTGTTATCCATATAGACTGTGGTGGTGTACCTACTAATTTATCTTTCGTGTATTTTAACTGTTATCCCAATAGACTGTGGCGGTGTACCTACTCTTTTATCTTTCGTGTATTTTAATTGTTATCCCTATAGACTGTGGCGGTGTACCTACTATTTTATCTTTCGTGTATTTTAATTGTTATCCCCATAGACTGTGGTGGTGTACCTACTATTTTATCTTTCGTTTATTTTAACTGTTATCCCTATAGACTGTGGTAGTGTACCTACTATTTTATCTTTCGTGTATTTTAATTGTTATCCCTATAGACTGTGGTGGTGTACCTACTATTTTATCTTTCGTGTATTTTAATTGTTATCCCTATAGACTGTGGCGGTGTACCTACTCTTTTATCTTTAGTGTAGTTCAATTGTTATCCCTATAGACTGTGATGGTATACCTTCTAATTTATCTTTCATGTATTTTAACTGTTATCCCTATAGACTGTGGTGGTGTACCTACTCTTTTATCTTTCGTGTAGTTTAATTGTTATCCCTATAGACTGTTGTGGTGTACCTACTATTTTATCTTTAGTGTATTTTAACTGTCATCCCTATAGACTGTGGCGGTGTACCTACTCTTTATCTTTCGTGTATTTTAATTGTTATCCCTATAGACTGTGGTGGTGTACCTACTCTTTTATCTTTCGTGTATTTTAACTGTTATCCCTATAGACTGTGGTAGTGTACCTACTATTTTATCTTTCGTGTATTTTAATTGTTATCCCTATAGCCTGTGGTGGTGTACCTACTAATTTATCTTTCGTGTATTTTAATTGTTATCCCTATAGACTCTGGTGGTGTACCTACTATTTTATCTTTCGTGTATTTTAATTGTTATCCCTATAGATTGTGACGGTGTACCTACTATTTTATCTTTCGTGTAGTTTAATTGTTATCCCTATAGACTGTGGTGGTGTACCTACTAATTTATCTTTCATGTATTTTAACTGTTATCCCTATAGACTGTGGTGGTGTACCTACTATTTTATCTTTCGTGTATTTTAATTGTTATCCCTATAGCCTGTGGTGGTGTACCTACTAATTTATCTTTCGTGTATTTTAACTGTTATCCCAATAGACTTTGGCGGTGTACCTACTCTTTTATCTTTCGTGTATTTTAACTGTTATCCCTATAGCCTGTGGTGGTGTACCTACTAATTTATCTTTCGTGTATTTTAATTGTTTTCCCTATAGACTGTGGTGGTGTACCTACTCTTTTATTTTTCGTGTATTTTAATTGTTATCCCTATAGCCTGTGGTGGTGTACCTACTAATTTATCTTTCGTGTATTTTAACTGTTATCCCTATAGACTGTGGTGGTGTACCTACTATTTTATCTTTAGTGTATTTTAATTGTTATCCCTATAGCCTGTGGTGGTGTACCTACTAATTTATCTTTCGTGTATTTTAATTGTTATCCCTATAGACTGTGGTGGTGTACCTACTATTTTATCTTTCGTGTATTTTAATTGTTATCCCTATAGAATGTGGCGGTGTACCTACTCTTTTATCTTTCGTGTAGTTTAATTGTTATCCCTATAGACTGTGATGGTGTACCTACTATTTTATCTTTCGTGTATTTTAATTGTTATCCCTATAGCCTGTGGCGGTGTTCCTACTATTTTATCTTTCGTGTATTTTAATTGTTATCCCAATAGACTTTGGCGGTGTACCTACTCTTTTATCTTTCGTGTATTTTAATTGTTATCCCTATAGCCTGTGGTGGTGTACCTACTAATTTATCTTTCGTGTATTTTAATTGTTATCCCTATGGACTGTGGTGGTGTACCTACTATTTTATCTTTCGTGTATTTTAATTGTTATCCCTATAGACTGTGGTGGTATACCTACTATTTTATCTTTCGTGTATTTTTATTGTTATCCCTATAGACTGGTGGTATACCTACTAATTTATATTTCGTGTATTTAATTGTTATCCCAATAGACTGTGGTGGTGTACCTACTATTTTATTTTTTGTGTATTTTAATTGTTATCTTTATAGATTCTGGCGGTGTACCTACTAATTTATCTCTCGAGTATTTTAATTGTTATCTTTATAGATTGTGGAGGTGTACCTACTGTTGTTCACGCTACAGTCAGCCTTGTTGAACCTGGCAGAAGTTTCCTCCTTGACAAAGCATCTGTGATATGTTCTGCAGGATATGCTTCTACTCTCACCCACATCGTTTGCAAGCTCCCAGAAAACCCAAACAATATGACTTGTGTACACAAAGGTAATGATGACATCTCGCTTGTTAACCAACTGTCTCGTAGGAATATTACGTCTTGTCCTCTGGGGCACTTAATCTCCTTTTTACGTAGTTTTCATAGAAACGTAACCTTTTGCTTACATACACTGCTCCTTGGGCACTTACCCATTGTTTACCGACACCTACAGTTTTCTTGGAAACTTTACCCATGTTAATATGCCGTCTTCTAGGACATTTGGCATCTTTGTCCTTGTCTTCTATGGTACTTTACCTACTTTAAATACCATTTTCTGGGACACTTAACACTTATTTGCACTTTTTCCTCTTGTTTACATACTGTCTTAAAGGGTACTTTACCTATTGTTTACAAACTGTTTTCAAGGCCGCAAGGACGTAACTGCTATTACCCACATCAGGCCCGGCCTACATATTGTTTGGAAAAAGAAAAAAAGAAGGAAACCGTCTAAAATTCAATAAAAACTGAGGGTTGGGGAGTCTATGGGTGTTTGGTACAGCAAATTCATCTGCTAAGAAAATAATCTTGTATTTCCGTAATCATTTTTATGATAAAATTTCAAGTTTTTAAAAAATATTTCGAAGTAAATCAAACAAAAGCATACAGGGGCAGATGATATCCAAGTTCAGCTTTTAAACACAGAATACGACCGATGGCCTCTCCTATCTGTAAAGTGACTCAAAAACGCTAAGAACATAGTTAATTTTGCGTTTCCTTTTTATGTGCAGTTTCTTCTGTCATACGTTGTCTATGTTAATTCCGGTATGGCAGACATTTGCGTATTTCGGTGTC
>JAFMSR010000019.1:8605059-8725720 GCA_022818135.1 Saxidomus purpurata
AAATTAATTAGGCTAACCTACTGTATATGCAGTTTAAAAATATTGAGTCAAAATAACATACCGGAAAAAAAACATAGGACGCGTGTAAAAGTGTAAAAAGTAATACATAAATACTAATCAGCTTCTGCAAATCTGCAAAGGACAAAAAAAATGCACGAACCTTCTTGTGTCGTTTATTTTCCCAGTTGTTTCGAATCTCTTTAAAAAATTCCTTACACCCTGACGTGAGCACTTTACCGAATGTCTTGACAGAAGCAATTTACAAATAAGTGAAATCCCATATCCTTTGCGTCGGTAAAATAACACATTGTTCTTTATATCTGGTGTAAATCTTGCACGACATGCAGAACGTCTACTTTCGGTTTCACCGGAAGCCAACATTTCTATTTCCAACAAATACCTCGTGAGAAAAAGAAAAAAATGTAGCAGAAAGAAGTCTTGATTGAAAGATTGATTTTTTTTCTATTTCATCGTTCTGACTTATATTGAGTCCGATCTTTGAACAATATAATACACGTTTACAGAGTAGGCATACGTATAGTCTAGTACTGTACAGTACAAACGCTCTACACGATTGGTCGTCCGCACTATCTCGGACCACTTTTATATCATTCCTATCGTGCAACGTTCACCGCACGGAACGAACGATGCGTTACACGATACACGATGTGAATGATACACGATGAATGCACGAACTATAAACGCACGATGAATGCAAACGGAATGCACGATACACGCACGTTACACGAAAATTTTGCAAAGTTACACGTGAGCACCACTGTACAAAGCAATTCGTCACAACAAACGGAGGGAGGGACCGATACTATGACGGGTGTATTCACAAAACGGACGTTTGAGACTGTCTTAAATCCTTGTAACACCGCAATACTATTTCTTTAACCAACAATATAACTGTGTTTTGTTTTTGGGTATACTTTGTAAATGGCGAGGGGAATGTGTAATCTAAGCTTCTTAACATGTACATTGTAACATGTAGTAGTTAGGTTACATTGCGTACTGACTTTGAAATGTGTTAAGTGTTAGGCCCATGTTTAAAAACGTTCTTTGGTATAAATAAGTGCATCGAAAATCGAATTGAAGTATTAGTATTTACCTCGACTGACTTAATAACACAGCAATAACATTAAACGAATGTGCGTAGTTTATTATTCATAAAAGATACAGACTTAAAGTGCAAGATTGCAAGGAATTGGTTTTAAAGGCCCACAATCGTTTTCGATGTTATTATTACTCGAATTACAAGCTATTTTGTATAGAAAACACAGTATTCCTAACGTTGGTTTCGAAGTTTAATTACATGTTATGAATATAATTTTGCAGTATTAGAGCTAGAGGTGTCTGCGTTATATTTTGTAGCATTTCGGACCAGTAAATTGGTTTTATTAATACATGTAGTTTGAAACTTACTATTTTGTTCAAAGATCTCTGGATAGTTTTAAGAGCGGATCTTAATTGTACAACTTATTCTAGGACTCTATTACTGTTAAGAAATGACAACAACAACAGGGGTATGGTTTTAACCAGCAGCGTAACATGTTATTAGATATTTCAGGTTAATGAATAAAATGTTCAAGATCAAAATGGCGGATATGGTCATGACGGCATGGAAAAACTTCATCAGACAGGCACTAATGATATTTGATATATCCACAGACTAGCACTATGGAAGAGCTACGTCAAGGAGCGATCAGGAGCGCGACCAGAACCCGAGATACACCCTGTTGCACTTTTATACCAGCTGACGCAAATATGTGTCTATAACACCTACAGAGTACTGCCTACGCCGTCGCCCGGCGCATGTACTTTTACACAGAACAGCCTTGACACATAAGAAACCACTCTTGCCGCCGCTCGGCGATTAATAGAATTTCTTACATGTTCATTCCTGATCGCACCTATGCGTAAGAATTTTCCACCACAAATAAATTTGAAACGAGATAATACTTTCCAAACAAATTTATTTCCCAAAATTCTTATAGAATTTATACAATCAGATCGCGAAGAGCGTCAATATACATGTCCAAACCAACTTCAGACAGGTGCACGCCGTCGTGCCTAAAGAAAACTGGAGTTTGCTCGTCTATGTCCATTTGCAGTATGGTGAATTTATTTGGTGTACTTTTTCTAAAACGTTTGCGCCCGAATTGATTTATTCGTTTCCTTTTCTTCTCTATTGCTTTGTTTTCGCCCCCTGAAACTCCACAATTAATCCCTTGTAAAATGTCAAACCAGACGTACACTGCATCCGGAAATGCACTTTGCAGGTCTACTAAACTGTCTTGTATCATTCTGAATACGTAACGCAGAGAAAAGGTGCGTGACGTCATTGCCGCCGAAATGCAACAAAAGTACCTTAGGAGGGGTCCGGAACAGCACTGGTAGCTGAGCGCAGTGGATGAAGTCGCCCCATCCTAACCCCCGGATGCCCCACCATGCAATGCTGTGTCCCGCTGGTATGTATAAAGTTGGGGATATGCTTGTACTTCGCCCTCTCACCAACCCAGTATGGTATAGAATCCCCCAGTAGCCAAATATCTGTGATTAATTAACTTAGTTTGAGTCATTTACCTGAATGTATTTTCGAACACGCCCATTGTAGCTAGTTGAGTAGCCCTACATATTCTAAAACTGTGTGTTTTTAAATTATCTGATCTATACATTGTTTTGTATACGCATTTATGTAAGACAGCAGCAAACTGATAACGAGTGACTACGGACGAATTTTTGTGAATGAAGAGCTGCCCTGCACCCTCACCCCGGACTTTAAGGTAAGATCCCAAGTTGCAGACCGGGCATAGCATTCTCTTCACATGGCAGTTTCCGAATCCTCTGTAACTGAAAACGTGACAATGCATCAGAAATATCATTTTTTGAACCCGCGATATGCTATGCCTTTATCAAGCAATTGTGTCTAATACATTGCATAGTCAGAACCCGTAACAAAGATAGCACGCTAGCCGATTTTAAGGTCAGGTTGTTTAAAATATGTACTACGGCCTCATTATTGCAGTTAAAACGAATGTTCTTGTTCTCCAATTAATCTCCGAATACTATAGTAGCGACAACTATTGGGAATACACTCAACAGGTTTAGAAACGCAAAAGTGGCAAACTATTTATTTTAACAGTGTTATCGTGTTTCAAATTTATTTAAATTTCATACACAACAAAAACAATATAAAATTGAATTCTTGTAAAAGTTTCAATAATTCATCGCAAAAAATGACTTAAATAGAAATAAAAACAATAGCGTCATTCAAATAGAAATGTTCAACAGGGGAAATCTTTGCGTTTCTAATTAAGAAATAATAAATGTCTCCCTGTATTTTATCGCTGAATAAAATATAGTCAGGAATTTGGATGCGTAGTAATTAAATCACGAGTGCGTAGCACGAGTGATTTAATTTTTCGCATCCAAATGACTGACTGTATTTTATTCAACGATAAATATAGGGAACAATTTATTATTTCGATTCTAACACGTTATTTTCTTTGAAAACAATCCCGAACTTTATTTAACGCGTAGTTGTACATCACTGTAACCTTAAAACGCGAGATACGATTGGACGCGCTTGTTTACATACGTCACGTCGTTACGTCATTTAAGGCACGTCGTCCTTGGAAAAACGTGCTGTATTTTATCGTTTAATAAAATACAGGCTTTTCCCTATATGCTTATATAGGAAAAGCAGCCGCTTGTGTTAGAATATCGGTTAAGTGTAACTCAAGCATTGTAATGTCTTTAGTTAAGCCTTTTGATTTCCAACTTCTACTACATAATATATATATAAATGCACCGTTCCTGTGTCTAGTCACTGTGTATCGCTGCCGGTTCTTGAATCTAGCCACTGCTACACAGTAGCTGGTGTCTGTGTATAGCCACTGTGTAGTGCCGTACGGATAAAAAGTGTAAATAATAATCAAATAAATTATATGATCGGAGAGACATTAATTGTGCGTTACTTTGTGATCCGTTTGGGCTAAAGAAATTGAACGTTCAGAGTTATGCTGATGAATAATATATAGGAAATATAGATTGAGGGGTTTCCGTCCAAACAGAATGCGGAAAGTGTATCCAGACGTTCTTCGTTCTGGTTTGCTCCATAGTGTACGTACACCCCAAACATTTACAGTGTTTAAAATATCGTGTTCCCAGACTTGTACCCAGTGGTAGTCAAAGACCTGAAATTTCTCCAATGTAACTTTTTTTATCACAATAACAACACACTTTGCACATTGCCGGTCTTAGTGATAATGAATAATTAATGAAGATTTTCATGGCATATATTTTCCCAAAAGCAATGTCAAATGTCAGTTTCAATGCCATGTGTTCATGCATATTTCTGGATAACACATTCTCCATCCCCTTATTTGCCCTTGATACATTATACATCTGACATTTAGATTCCAAAAATGTCTTTCCCCTCCAGCCAAGTAAATGTTTTCCCTTTCGACACCTAGTTTCGTTTGTTTTTACTGTTGCTGTACAATGGTTAAATTGTTGTACTATCATGTACGGTTATGGGAACCTTCACTAAATACTTGGATTTTACAGTAATAATGAGACAGCAAGAAACGAGAACACAAACATTTAATATCAGAAAAAAAGAAACATTACAATGAAATATATGAGCAACACCAAAATGAATGTTATCTACTATAAGCAAAACAGTGACAAAGATGAAGTACCAAATTCGTGGTCCGTGTGTACACACGGCAAATTTTCCTAGTTTCAACTCGCATGAAAACCATGGGAGTCAAACATTTATTAACACATACAGCTTTAAATAACACGTTTAGACAAAATATTTACTGAATTGTATTATGACGTAAATATAACATAAACTGTATAGGGTTATGAGTGAATTAAACAAAAAAGTGGTTGCATATTCCCTTCACCCATTTACCTATATTTCCATTTAGCCGTCGCATCGAACTTTTGATAACCATTTCATAAAATGTATGATTTTTTTATTTAACATTTAAATGTAATATTTAGAATTTGTAGGTAGGATTTATACATGGGACACCAAACAAACCCGTTTTAAAGAATCCGGTTTTTGTATAGTTTCTCTTTAGAGACACCGGTAAAGATATAGAAGTCTGAGCGTGTGTAGTGATGTGTCCTTAAATATTCGAAAACATACTTTAGAACTGCATTATTTTCATTTTTCAATTATTAGTTGAATCATTAAACATTCGTTTTTCGAACAATCATATAATATTCTTTTTTAGTTAATACTCCTCCTTGTTTCTAGTTATAACTGGAGCTGGACTACAGTGAGCTTATTGCGAGAAGCGGCCCGCTATATTTAATACGTGGTTGGAAAATGCAACATGTAAGTGAAGAAGTGTATAGTTCTTTGAACAAAATGTTATGAAATGAATGAAAATCGCCTAGGAATGTACGATAAAGAATTATCTCAATGAACAGAAAAGCAAATAGAATTATACATAGGTTATTGAGTGATGCAAGACACGTCATAGAAATATAATTCAATTGATTCAAGTTAACGTGACAAGGAGAAACTTAGAACTAACAGCAAGAAATGTACTAGAATCAACTAGATTCATTTTAAAATCATTAAAATTATTTTCTACTATATCAACATCATCGACGTGTCAAACCAAAACTGTGCCTGAAAGACCGCGAAATTGGCTTTTATATCTAACGCGGAAGAAAACAACAGCTGACCAACAACTGACCAATACAAAGAGCTGTAGTATTCGATAATTAAAAGATTTTGTGTGTGAACAAAATTCTATAAATGGGTTAAACCATTGTTCATTGTCAAAAGTTGATATTTCTATCTTTTATCCATGTAAACGTCGAATTTGTTTATATGCTTATGTAAACGTTTTGTAAGTAGTGAAAAGTTTTTATTGTTCGACCAGTTTAAAAACCGATATCGGTCAAACATGCCAGTATCTTCCGGTATCAGATAATGTGGATCCTTTACTATGACTCGATTTGTTTCAAATTTAGAATTTGCAATCACACTTCAGTTTCTTAACAAGGAGTCACGTGACTCCTTGTTTTAGTAGCCAATTTTGAAAACGACTCAGCGAAGGGCCTATTCGTTTGACGCAGGATGCGGCGTAAGCCGGGATACGCCGGTATATCAAAACCTCATTTCTCAAAATGCGCCGAATTCATCCTGGCTGTTAGAAACGAATAGAGCGGCCTACGCCGGTTCGGTCAAACGAATATCCCCCACAAACCCTGACAATTTGAACAGCCATAGGTTTCTCCTTTCGCCTACAAAGTAGATCGACTTTAGCTGAAACGCGCGGGGATCGTGTTTGCAATCTCGACTTAAAAAGTAATTAAAAGCCATTTCCGTTTCCAAATATACGTGTAAATGCTTTAAATCATTGTAACACTAATGTAGGCAAAATTCAGAATATTTAAATTAATACACTTGTACACTGATCCGACACTGCATACGGTTAGCGTTTACATGTCATCGACTGTGTAAACTCATTCTGCAATACAGCAACTAGAAATACAAACTTTATAAAGTGTCTCCCTCACTCAGATATTAGCCAGTACAAACAAGAAATATATCTTTTTAAAAAGATGAACGGCGTAAACATGTGTACATAAACAAGTTATCAATATGCAGTCTATCTTTAGATCTGCGTTCACGTGATCAAAACAATCGTATTTCATTCACAACGCTTCCATTCATAGAATCTGAATGGTGAATGTGTAGCCTACTTAGGTTTCAAAGTAGTATAGGCTCTAAGATTAAGCATTTCGCTTTTCAAAGGATTTAAATGTAAGGCTAATAGACCTTTTACAAGGGTTGCTATCTCCCCTTACCAACACAAAATGTGATGAAATCAAACTGCGGGGCGCGGACTGCCGATGTGGTGCGGTAGTGAAAAATCAACAAAAATATTAGTTGTCTTCTAGTTTTTTAATGAAATGTTTTCAAAAATCCGCTGAAACTTTGAAGTTAATGTAGATCTACGCTTTCCTTTATGATTTCTGATAGGATAATGTTGTTGTATGAGATAAACGTCGCGTGACTTAAAAAGTACATGCATTTGGTATGTTTAACGGAGATTGTTCATCGATGCTAAAGTCTCGCAGTCTGCGACAAATAGGTTGAACTTGTATCAGAAAATACGAGAGTCGCCAATCATTATTGTATACAGTTTGAAGAACATTATTTATTTTAGTGCTGAGTAGGTCGCGTCACGTATTCCTGAAGGAAGGATGTCTCATAAACAAAGCTGGTTAATAATCAGATATATACAGTTTAAAAGCACTGCATTTTACTTCATCAAAAAGTCTCAAGCAAAACTATGTTTTTGAAAAAAAACACAAATGAAACATGATGTGTTATCAATGAACTTATCTGATCCGATCCCTGCACTCATGAATAGTCAAATGCTTATTATCATATGTTTTATTACCTTTAATAAAGATACAAACTTTTAACAATGTCTTAGCTTATTAGTTAATAATAGTGTGTATTGAAGCTGATACGAAATTAAAACCCCACACTTGTTTAATCTCCTTTTCAGATTGTTGACCTATAGACCATGAACCCTGATAATCTAAAAATAACCCTCCAAATTCCAAGATTCAGTCATACAATGTTTTTTAAGAAAAACAAAATATTATTCCTTGTCAGAGTACCACTATATTCCATAAACAACGTATACAACATACCAAGTGTTTGGTATACACTGTATGTAAATCTACAGGCATATGCAATCAAGTAATGTGCAGATTTTCATTATTTGTGAGGCGCAGGATTATTTACTGTCAATGAAAGCTGTGCCCTTGACCGTAATAAAAAAATGATACCAATTAGCTGAATTTAGATATTTATCACATAACAACAGATACACATTCGCTAATAATACACATAAATCAACAGACTTCCACAGGCTTTGTGCAATAATCCCATCTCTTAGAACTATCTGTTGTGTAACACCAGGGGTACACTTCCAAATTAGCTCGACAATTGTTTTCCGCAGCAGAGGTGCTACCATCCGGGTATTGATGATCAACCGCAAACTCGTGTTCGTGAGGATATTGTTTGTCCCATCTCTGGCAGGTATACCCACCTGAAGTGTGGTTTAAACTTCCCATGAACTCGGCTGGCTGTATTGAGCAACCTAAGATTTCAAACAAACGGAAACGTTATAACAATCGGATCTGTTTTGCAATTCAGAGTGAAACTGAACTGGCGATTATTTGAAAATCAAAACATTAACAATTAGCTACATACAATTACGTTATTAATAGGATGTCCATGTATCAAATATATTAAACATCTAAGAGAATATTTTATGACATTTTAAAACAGTATGTTCAAACATCGCAGAAAAATTCCCTACGTGGTAATGTTCTTATATTGCATGAAATTATTGAAGAGATCAAAATTTGAAAACTAAAGACAAAAGTTTAAATTATATCACTTTCTTATCTTTATTTTAAGTAAAAATTCACAATGCTGTACTTTATATAAAGCTCACAACAGCTATGAATAGTTTTCAGTCTGAATCCAAGAAGATTGTTTTCTGATGTAATAGATATTGCTAGTGCATATGAGCTAAATTTAAGATATCGTTAAAAACAATTAATGTAATTAACCAAAAGAATGCTTAAAAATAAATTTGATAAGTTGCTGTAAGGATACTGCTAAAAGTAAATACAAAATGTTTTTAAAACTTATGACTGTAATTTTCAAGTTACGTAGTTTTACACTTAAGGAACACAAATAATGAACAGAGCTGCACTGATACGAATTTTGCGCACATACGGGATTTTGTGAATAAAAGAGAATGTTTCTTCCAGTAGCCCTGGACATTTTGGTTAAAAAAATTATTAAACTCTTGAAATATTATGATTCCTGTCCTTGCAATATTCATGAATTGCCGCAATCTTTGCTGATTCGAGACGTTAAGAATATAGCATAAAATTTGACAAATGATTGAAGCAATCGAATGCCTCATGTAATATTTCATTTATTTACTTATTTTCGTTTTCCCTTAAATGCAATGTAAACACTAATGGATAATAAATGTTCAGACTCAGACCTTTGCCCGCTTGCGTATTTTCCGCAACGACAGTTACGCTCTGAGACTGCCATAACTCTATTGATTGATTTTCACTCAATAAATCGAATGTAAAATGAATTGCGAAAATATGAAATGTATGACTTGTTATTGTACTTATTAAATAATTTCCCACGGGTTAGCAAAGAAAACCACTTTCTACTGTTTCAGAAACAAATTATGTCTTCATATTCTGTTAAAGTTGTTTTACAGTCATGTTCATGCCAATAACGATGTTATATATATTCAATTGTTAATGTACCATATTTCATAAAAAAATCATTTTAGCAGGTAGACGTTTATAACATATATTTATAATTCTTGATGATAATAAAATGACCTAAGTAATTGTCTTTAAATGATTTACTAATGAAAAATATAAATATATTCTAAATAATGTTCAAGTATGCCGTTCCTTATATCGTTACGTTGTGTTAGAAAGTGTTCCATTTTTTTTTCAATTTTGCAATAATAATGTAAGCATCCTTACAAAAAATACGCTACATTTTCGACATGTACTTTTGGTTTGTAAA
Source organism: Saxidomus purpurata (assembly GCA_022818135.1). NCBI lineage: Eukaryota > Metazoa > Mollusca > Bivalvia > Venerida > Veneridae > Saxidomus > Saxidomus purpurata. Next base: position 8,614,691 of record JAFMSR010000019.1, read on the forward strand.
ATCACTGTTATGACTGTAATACATGTACAATTGTTTCCGTAAGAAATATTGATTGGTAACGAAACTGTCAATGTGAACATCTGAAGTAATAATTGGAATTTAAAGTAATTGTTTGCACGTAACAGTTGATATTGGTTGATAATACGTACATGTGAATACAGATTGCTGTAAAATTACCTGGCAAACACGAAGCGTCTTCCCATGTTCCAGTTACAGTGCATGTAAGACCCTTCAAATCTGAAGACAAAGAAGTATACTTCAGTTCCAAATGTTCCTGTATAAAGGCAATTTATGACTTTGACTACCACAATATACATGTAGCTTATTGATAGGCTTTTCAGGTATTGATATTATCTACGGAAGAGCAGGAGTGGTATTTTTGTACCGGAAAAATGAGGCGACAGTTTCATCAGAGTAAATCATGAAAAGGTAAACAGTACCGTAAATGAGATACACATTTTTGGGGAGGTATGTCTTATCTCCGTTCTCCGCCCTCTCTCTTTTCCCTTCCCTTCTCAGTAACCTCTGCCCGCCATAGTCATCGTATATCCGTTCTCACGTACTCTTCGCCGAACATTGCTGTATATTCTTTTTCAACTGATTTTCACATGCATTTCAATTATAACTTTCTCGTTTTTCCCTTTGTGCGCTTATTGTCATGGGATAAATTTGTCCATTTGTACTCTACAGTGCTCTTTCAAAATTTACTTAGCTATTGCTGGATTATTACTCAGCTACAATGTCACTGTGTACTCCGGACACGCCAGTTTTTGCCCTTAGAATTTTCGTTTACCAGCATTCCTACTTTCGGACTTTGTCTCAAATTAGTAGAGACGTACTCAGTACTAATGGAGCAACTTTGAAATTTGACAAGGCAGTTTTTGTCGAAAGATGATGTGAAATGACCAATGACAGATGAGATATGAAATGAAATGAAGTGGAGAGTCCAGCTTCCGGCGGGGTTCGAACCCACGACCTTCGGCGCTTAAACCACTGAGCTATAGAGGACTCACATAGGTACAGTTTGAGACGTTAAAATAGTGCGCGCGTTTGATAATTACTCTTGTAAATTGGAGTTGCTGGTGTTATTGCCAAAGGCAAGAATACAGATACAGTATCGTACTAACAAACTGGGGTCTATTTAGATTTTGTATCTTGACAATTGTGGTTTAAAGGTTGCTTATTTTTTGCATATACTACATGTGCAAACAGAAAATACCTATTCTAAAAGATGACATTTCTTTAATTTATTTTCCGTTTACTTATTATTTTTCATGCGCAAATACTGTATAATTATGTTGCATGAAATTTCGATATGACGATCAATTATTACATTTTCATAATAGAATAAAGCTATATAGCGGCTTTAGTTACAAGTTATATATCGCAGTACATGTAATTGTCAAACGCAAAATGTTAAACCCACATAACTATTACTTTTTAATACATCTTTTAAATCTTCAAACAGGTCAAAATGTGATTCTGGATTAAACTAACGAAAATACTTTTGTATGTAATAAAAATAGTTGTTTTCAATTTTTAGCAACACAAGAAGATGTAAATATGCATAAGTTAAAAAAGCATCAAGATAAAGCTGTTATTTGGTATTTTAGTTCCATAACTTAAAAATATTGTCAGTAATGTATAAATATGAAATTTTTTTCAACTGTAAATGTCCTATCCCTGTGTAAAGCTAAAGCAATTGTTTTACAAAAAAATGTATGTCAAGTTATTAACTGTCCAAAAATACTGTTTTCATTTATATTGAAATAAAGTGTAAATTGCTTCAATAACTTAAAAATATATTGTCAGAAACGATTTTATTACCTTTTACGAGTTACATCGTGTAATTCAATGCGCATGAGTTGATCGATAAAGCTTCATCAATAAACCCAACAAGCTACTTTAAATGAGAACAGTTTTAAGTTGGCAAGCTTTTAGACAGGCAAAATCATAAGCTTTAAAAGAGGACTGCTCGTTAACTGTAGCATTTCAATAAATAAAGATGCTGGCTTTTGTATGCATGTAACAGTTTTTACCACAAATATTGTTCTCATTCATTTTGCATCACTATATAGTTTATCTCATTTGAGAAAATTTTGGCTGTTATAAAAACAGGACGATGGAAATACTGAATAGAATAGTATCCAATAATAAAGTCACAAATGTATAGCTGTTAAATCTCATTCTTGAATCATTTCACACAAATAGTTTGGATTTACCACGAAGTTTGTGCAACACATTTGGAAAGTTTTACGTCCTATTACTTGCGATAATGATGTCAATACTGTTTAAGCTGTTAAGAAGGATTCCCGATGTCATTTCCGCTTTCGGATATCAAGATTAAGTGGACACACATTTGATAAGGTTTACTCCTAGATCCGAAGAAGTTAATTTACAGGCACCTTAAAAAGACAAATAAACACGTCACAGTACAGTTTTTTTAAGACATTAGATTGGAGATAGTTCTGTAATCTTACCTTCGTGCACACAAGTTGATATCTCCAGTTTCTCAGGTGCCTTGCAAATGATCTCGGTCGGAATTGAAACATATCCTCTTTTACATACCACATATGCCTTATCCAGGAGGAAGTTTCTGTCCGATTCCATCAGCTCTATTACACCATTTTCGATAGGGTGTTGACTGTCACATTCTGAAAATTAACATGTACATACAATATATGTGTACAGAGAAAATATAGCAATTTGAGTCATGTGCTTCTTGGCTGGTGGTGTCTTATGGAAATAAAAGTTAAACATTTTATTATCATTACCGCCGCAATAACTGTATTTTATAATGTTCATATATATGTCGAGGGTTGCCCGCAAAACTGTTGTAACTGCGTTTTTATAAATTTTTCAGGAGAAGCTTAAAACTTCCTTATTTAAAAGAAAGCAATGTTTTGGCAACATGCTTTGGACATGTGTGTTGAAATTACATTACTTTCAAAACAATTTTCTATTTTTCTATCTAGACTTGTTATAACTTGTTTTATTTAATAAGATTGTACTTACTGCTGTATTGCAGGACATTTCAGATTTAAACATGTATATTTGTACTGCAATATAGTTGGAACTAGACTTACTGCTCTTTTGCAGAATTATCTAGTTCATCTATAGATATTCATCCTGTCTGCAAGACTGTTGTAACTTGACTTACAACTCTCTTGCAGGAAGTTTTCAACAGTAAAAATATAGTAAGACATGCAAAGTACAACAGTTACTGCCTTTTGCAATTTGAAGAAAATTGGAAGGTGATGATTTTGTATCATTTATTGGAGTAATTAACTGGTGAACAATTGGTCAGAACAACATATGCATTAAAGTTAATTTTATTGTCAGCTCTGTTATATTTAGGTTTAATGCTGGAATGTTTTTCTATTTTTAGTTTCTGAATTATACATGTATACAGAGCAAGGTTAAACAGTTTCCACACTTCCAGTTAAGACAAACCTAACATTAAAACATATACTTTCTGAGAGAGCAATACAATATAAAATAACCATTTAAACACTTATTTTCACCAATACCTGGGTGAAATTTTGCTTTTTACATTAATTTAAGTTACAATTACATTATGTATATGAGAAACCCCACAAAAAAACGAAACTACTTATTAGAAAAATTTACATTTCACAACACAATTTTATATACCCGGTACCTTCGGATCAAGGAAGTTACTGGTATTCATACGAAATGTCCGAGATTAATATTTTGCTATTAGTAACATTAATAGATATTTAACTCACATGGAAACATTGCAAAAGGGGAAAGTCTTCAAATTCATTATTTCTGTATGCATTAAATGAATACAGTTTATTTCTATTTCAATATGATACTTCACCGAAAAATATTACACTCTGTACTTATTATCTTCAATTTAACATAACATGGAAACAAGTATATTATATAGAATGCTTGCTGTTAATGTGACAATAATTAACAAACATATAATTTGTAATCAACGAAGGAATGCCAGTTTCCAGAGACTAAAGGTAGTGTTCCTCAAGACTATTCCTATGCTATTTCAATGTTCCAAGCAGGCACAAGAATAAGAAACCTTAAGCGATGTTTTCAATTGTTAAATATGTGACTGGAAAGTTTTGTGTATAATTTGTCACAATCATCAAGAATCTGATTTCATGTAGAAGTATGATCCCCTTTATGTGGGGTGATAATTCTGCAAAAAGCGTGTTGCTGCTAGCATTGTCTAACATTTCACTGAAAACAAGGGTCTCCTTGGTGGTTACTATGAAGCCTGTATTGACATTACATACGCCACTTTTCTAAACCCAGGAAAAATGCAGCATAAACTTAGGTCTTACATCAGTTAATGTGATATTACCCTTTAAAGTAACTATCGCAATTTGCAAAAAGACATTCAGCACCAGCTAATTGTGACTCATAGAAAAATTAATATACCCAAAGGTAAAACTACATAAAGTACAATGACTGAGCATATCTGTATAACAGTTTGACATCTGTTGAATACAGTTGAATTTAATATAAACAAAATGGACTATCCTAGTCAACAAGAGCTGTCTGTAGGACAGAAGGCTGCACTTTTCTCAGTGCTATAAGCAAAACAAGAATCTGAGGTATTTTCAAAGTGAAACTAGGGCCATAAGTAGCAAAATATAAGAGAGATTGCCGTGACGTCACACAGCATTTTAGATAAGATTGCTGTGGGCAATAACAGTTGTGTTTACAATGCTTGTGTATTCAAAGGAATTTTTGAATTTTTATATCTTTTTTGCTATCTGCTAAATTCAAAAAGTTATGAAATGTTCTTGATACTCATATTTTTACATTGAAAGAGTTACTTACTCTCGCTTTCAGATGGGTGTCATGATGGGATATAATCATTTCAACTTTCAAAGTAATGTCTCAAAAAGTTATGTCAATAAGTGGGACTTGTACGAAAAACTTAACAGAGATTCTACGTTGAAAACGGTCATAATTAAAAAGAAACCTTGACAGAGATATCCGCTGTTGCTGACATGTTGGGCCGTGATGGTTAACAAGTATTCCAAATTTCGAAGTAATATCTCAAATAATGGACTGATGCGAAACACTTAACTGAATTGTTAGTCAGTTACCTCTTCTTTTGCCTACAGATGATGCAAAACAAGTATTCCAAGTTTCACCGCTGCAATAACTCAAAAGTTTTGCTGTCACCCATATTTACCTCATATGTATTTTCTAAGTCAAACAAGGGCCATAATGCTGACAAAAGCCATGTACTTTTTCTTGTCTATTGATGGAGGTTATGATGGGAAATATGTACATGTATTGTAGGTTTTAAAGGAACATCTTTAACGATTTTGAAAAAAGATGCAGGGCATTGCATGTTAATGTTAAAGTTTTCATGGAGACTCCAGTTTTAATTTTATGAAGTAACTGTGTTTTATGGTTATGTCTTTTAAATTCTAGTAATTCTGTGTTACCTTTCTTAGAATTTTTACTGGCAAGCATGGAAAAGCTGGTTTATTTTAAAAGTTCCTTCAGTTACTTGTACAATGAAAACAAAGACAAAAAAACCTGGTCTTTAATTAGCTGTCAGGGAAGATAAATCTTTATCTAAAGTCCCAGGATCACTTTGAAATTACTGATATAGTAAAATAAATTTATTGATAGTACAACGATGGAGCCATGTTCGTTTTACTCTGAAACAATGTTGACATTTGCCATTCTTCAGTATTCAAGTTCTTTCGTCTTTAATAAGAGTTTCCACAAAGCATTTCTTATTCTTTGCAAATACTTTGCTCTATTTCTAGCATATTCTTATTAAATTAAAAAGCATAGTTAGGAATGTTTTTGATACAAGGTCATTTCCTTCAGGACATATAAACTAATTGTAACTGTGCTCCTAGAACTTTAAAGACAACTAGTGTATTATGAATATAGGGCCTGAAAAGCTCATAAAACATCTGTATAGTACATCAGGACATTGTATCACAAGACTAAGTATTCTTACAATTGTTGTAAATTACACCAAAATATTTCACAATTATTCAAGTGTTACATAGTATTCTTAACAATTACAAGTTTTGAAAAGTGATTAAGAATATTTATTTCTGGTTAGGGCTTATAATTGAGCATTGTCAAAAACATTGTTTTGCACATTTAAGATGCAAGGGCTTCTAGTATTTTATTTGTTTGTGTTCAATTTTATGGAATCCATCATGCATTTGAAAAACTTTCAGTTCAGGTCATCTTTAATATGGGAAACTACTGGCAACACTTTTCAGCACTGATTACCATTGTGATTCTTGTTGACAAGAAATATCAATGTTACAATAAGATTCAGTGTGAAGAAAATATTTCCATTTAATATGTACTGTTGAAGCTCGCCTTCTCAAACAGGACAACTTGAATACAACAAACAAAATAATTTTCCATCAGCCATTATGACCATATCAGAGTTTGAACCTTCAGTGTTTTGATTAAAGCAGGCAATACTTTTTTCTATGCCATCACTTTTTTATCTTTAGGTTAACAGGTCCTTATGGATGGAAGTGATATGATAAGAAACAATTTTTAGGCCTTTTGAATTTCTTTGTGTGTTAGAATTTTATATGTATTGCAGCAACAAACAGTGCAGTGGAAACGAATAAAAAAAAAACATTTATGAATAAATTGCATTATGCTATGATTGGTCTAATAAGGAAAATCAAAGGTTTATGACTTAAATTATTTTACAAACTTCTGGTTTACTTTACACTCAGAAATTTTGTTTGTCATTGAAGAGAATGGTAACATAGATAACACTCAGAAAAAATTCTCTTTATTTAACTAAATTGAATCGCAAATTAAAGGTTCACTAAAATCTGTGGGGGACTGTTTTAACCATAAGAAATGCAAATATCAGTAAGAATGTCTAACTACTGTTCAAAGGCAAAGTTTTTGTCACATTAACTTTAGTCATGATCATGATGTCCATCCTTTTCAAGCTGATCTGCAAATTCCTTAAAAGTTTGTAACATCATTCCTATGATTGCCATCAAAATTTAAAAATGGACTGCATCAAGTTGAATTTTGATTAGTAGGAAATGGTTTTGAATTCATTTAGATTCATAAATTTAAGTACTGGTTATATGCATTCACATTGAAAAAGTCTATTTCCAGATTATATCTACTTTTCGTACTCTTTCCATTTTTAGCATTAGATGATTTATTTATTTATCTGTAGCAGTCTTTTGTCAACATAAATTCAGTTACTATCATATTGCAGCAAAGTAAAACCTGTTTTCTATGTATATTCAACACTGCAAAATGAGTTACAACAGTTTTGCAGTGTACACTACCTTGTTTTTACGTAGAGTTGATCATACAAAACTGTAGTAACTCCAGTTACCACTGTTTTGCAGTTATTGTGCAAAAGATTTTCATGTAGATTTCTCTGCAAGACAGTAGTAAGTCAAGTTACTACAGTCTTGCAGGGAGCATTTTAGACAATCTGAGATACAACTTTATGCAAATAATAAATAACTTCATGAAAAAAAAAGGTATCAATCTGGCTATTAAATCAGATTATGCGTTTCAAAAAAATATATAAGAAAATTGAAAAATGTCATTTTTGATAAAAAATGTAGTTACAACAGTTTTGCGGGCAACCCTCGATGTTAATATATTTTTGCTGAAATAACTTTAGTTGATCTTTTAATATATAGTGTAGTATTTTTGTTTGCTGCTTTGTGGCGTTCTGTCCCTTCTACATGTAGCTTCGATGGAAATAAGTGTAGCAGCAGAGATCAAATTCGTTTGCGACCAACCGATTGGTCCGGAGTACAAATGTACATGATTGCTTTGTGCCATATTCAAGTCCTTGTTGTGTATGAGATTACTGTTCAAAAATAGTTGATAATATAGCGGAAGCTTACCAGCAATAAATTTTAAAATCAATATTTTGGGCCGTTTGTCCGATATTCTTTTTTTTTGGCATTTGCGGGAGAAATTGATCAAAAACCAAACTATTAATGCATGTTTTCGCAGTTTCGGAATAAATTGATCAAAATGTAATGTAGCCTATTAGTACATGTAATTCCATCTTACTAAAACATTTCTAAAAACTGACTAGCTACATGTATCCTTCTACATGCCACTATTACATTGTCTTTAAAGATAAAGTTAAATTCACAAATTGCTAGTCAAACGTTTTTGCCTGCGGAAAATATAAACATTCGAAAAAGTATAAAAGGAACTTCTTTCAAATGTTTGTGCTCTACTGGACTCCTGTCTACGCATGCTAATGGTGCCCTCCTTTATATAGTTTAATTGTTTTTATCCAGTATTTAATTGTTATGAGAATGTTTTGGTTTATTACAATGGTTGCGGTACAATTTCCAATCACATTTTGATGAACTGATACGCATGCGCTTGAAAGTATTCAGCGATATAGATTCAGAATATCTCACCAGTGCAAATGCGCAGGAAAATATAACCTTGGAGATATAAGCTTCTAAACAATAAGCAAAGTTACTTACTGATATCTATGCACTGGTATGGTTCTGTTGGAACACACAATTGTTGAGGGTAGCATGGTATTATACCGCAGCTACCTGCAATCTCCTTCTAGAAAAATATGTAAAAGTCATATTGATTGGATTACTAAATACGACTTTAGTTTAAATGACCCTGATTTTTTTAAAGTTAGATTTTCTTTAACATTAACAGCTATTCTCTTTAAAAATACGAATGTAGGTCTGTTTATAGATTATTCCAGAGGCGGCCAAATGATACACATGTCTCTATGAGTTTGTTTTCCTGAACCGCTTGTTCGAAATAAATAAATGTAACAGAAAGAAAGAAGAAAAAAGAAAGAAAGACATTTTATGAGCAAAACAAATTAAAAATACATACACTTGGCAATCCAAAGATGTCGCTGAAAATTGCTCCAGCTTGAGTCTCGAACTCTAACTCCTGGGCGGATAAGCTGTCAATATCATGCAGTTCACATAACTGTGTCGACATTTCAAAATCGAAAGACTTACAGACTGGCAGATACGTACAGTATTTAATGCAATTATGAAGATCTGTCCTCGTTGCAAAAAAGCTGTGACCTATCAGCCTCTTGTTTAAAAACTCGTGCTTCAGATGAAATTTTGTACATTCTCCTAGATTGTTACTAAAAATCACGTTCATATGCAAAATCAACATCATACAGCTATTTCTTCCAAACATTTTCGACGAACTTAATTCATTTCAAAATGTAATGTATGTTTCCCTCTCATTTGCTATTTATTTGAGTTTTAATTGCCTGATGGATTAGCGAGGTGTGAATAGGTACAATTAGTCAAGGACCTTTCGCTGTACTATGGTATAACATTATATCTCTGAAGTGAATTGGCTTTAATGAATTTGTTCTTCTTGAACAGTTGTAAAGCAAGCTTTCTCCCCTGATAGTTCATGCTGTTGAAACCTTTTGGATTTGAAACAAGACTGCAATTATTGTTACTGAATTCGTTAAGAATTTTGAACAAAAGAGACTGCAAATTGTCTTTGCTGACCGATGCACTTGTGTAGCTATGTGTCTTGTCAAAGGACAAACACCATATTTGTCAAACTGGGACTTAACCAATACAATGTAAATAACATAACCTCAACGACCCCTTTAGCCCATTCTCTCTCGGGCTAATGCACATATTGGATGTTGCATTCACTGTCATCTCCAACAGTAGCCTTGATAGATGTAACTAGTCTTTGCAGGGCGTTGAACACAAGCCAGGGTTTTACTTGTTCTAAATAAGGGTTTTTTGTGTCTGGTCGTAAAAAAGCGGATGTTTGCAATGTTTTCACAGACATTGTTTAAAACCTTCATAAAAATCTTGTTTGCTCTTCAAAACTTTGAATTAGAAAATATAATATGTAAACTGAATCATTCGATCAGAAATCGCAAATCTAAGAAATTTATAATACCGTTAAAACCAAAAACACTTAAAACCTGCAATCCGGAACCAATGCCTACTTTTTTCATGTGATTATCTTTTTTTCATTCTTCGTAAGCTTCCTTGTAATGATGACAAAACTTAACAAATGAAACAAACAAATACAAAATACTAAAACCTGATATAGTTACATTTCTGAAGACAAATGTTTCTATTTGTTGTGGACATTTGCATACTGAGTTTATTACAGGATGGAAAACGAATCTAACTTAAAGAATTTTAAATACACACAGACGTTTTGAATCAAATGTTTTATCGATAGTTTGATTTAAAAAGTAAAAAAGTTTGCAGAAAATATTCTTCAACTTAAGGTACTATATCGTTTGCAGATGTTCACTATTTTACCGAGCTTGATAATGTTCCATCCACAGGAAACTTCACTCTTGACAACTATCATAAAGAAAAAGATACCAGTCGGGTAAAAGTAGATTAAACTCAATTAAAAGATAACAGTCTTTTCAAAATATATTTTACTAGGTTCTGTACGATAGCCCAATCTAGAAGTAAGGAGATAATGAACAATGGGATGTAAGTCCTGGTCACGTGACTGTAAAATATGGTGTAAACAACAGGTGTAAACAACATATATCTACTAGAAGGCCTGCAATAATACCTCACTTATGTTTCTTTTAGCTGAACACTCTAACAAAAGAAACTCTTGCATGAAAAAGGTTTTTGAATACGGAGGAAATCGACACTATATTATATTATATTATATATTATATTAGTAAGAACTACATTTGAACTGACCGCAGAGGAATATCTGTTTATTTGTTTTTCACATCACAGCTTTCATGGTTCAAACTCAATTATAAAGTTATTGTAATGTTTTCACTGTTTACAGTTATTACAAGGTACAAAACTTCATCGATACGCTACTTGCTTACAAACGGTATTCTAATGAGCAAATGTCTTTAACGAGAAAAACAACGCTCCCTCCATAAGCTCTAGAAGTCAATCTTGAAAAGGATTTTTTTCATTGAAAGACGATCATTCCATATCACATTTTTTTGTGAAATGATTGCCAGTCTTTGCTGGTTCGTGGCATTGAGAGTTGAAGTCAAACACTGAATTCCATTTTTTAAAGTTTTTGGACAAATGACTGACCATTGTCAGTTTTGGATAGATGCATTCTGCATTTTCCGTGATGGCAGATATGCTCTTTGGAATTACAATTTCAATGATTAATTGCTTTACTCAATCACCCTTGTCTAAAATGAGAAATGAGTAATTAAGAATTGATGATTTCTCATTTTAATAAGTAAATTACTTTACCCGATGAAGCAATACAGGCTTCTGTTTCCTGGTCTTATTTTGAAGTTCTATTACTTCATTTAAAATTTGAGTTGAATTTTTAAATTGATTGACAGCTATAATTACGCCTTGTAAATCTTGATAAGAATTTTTGCAGATATGTAAATTCGCAAACCCATCCTCTGCAATGTTCATGTTTGAGCGGTCGAGTGCACGAATTATCAAATCTGATTCAGTAAATGTAGAATGGACTATTAAACACCATGTTAAAATAACATTTTACCACTCACACTTTTTTCACATACTTGAACCATATATCCACTGATAGTTCATAATTGCACAGATACATGACAGTTTAAGTCATTAGTCTAGACAAGCTCAATGATTGTTTGTTAAAAGAAATGCATTTGACATTGGTTATGAAAGTGACGAATAAACGTCGTTTCAAAAGTATTACTGTAGTGTCCTTACAAATCAAGATCATAGGTTTTCGGATAAACGGATTTTACGACGGACGCGCTACATATATGTAATAGGCTCTTACTGAAAAAGCGTAAAATAAATACCCGCAAAGGGAAACAATCTCAATAGGCTTATTGAAACAGATTAGCACCAGTTATGCCAAATTTACCTACTTTCCGTTAGATGATGTGCTGAGAAGTGTTGCTTTTTATATGAAAAGTGTATTGGATAGAGACTGAAAGTCGTCAAGACATATCATTTTATTAAGGACATCAGGAGCCTTTTATTATGATACTTAAATACAAAAATCTATAGTCACGTGTTGGTCAAAATATGCCTTTATATTTATATTTACAAAAATCAATTATACATACCTGAACATATACCTACAATCTAACAAATTACCATAGATCTATTCAATTGCCAATTTAAAATCCTTCTACATTTAGCGTGGACAATCAAAATTACATGTGATATTGTTTGGAGTCTAGGATATGTATAAGCCTTGTGTGTACCTGTCATGTTACAAACATGTAAATACTTGTATGGCTTACTGGAATAACAAGCCCATTTGTTTACTAATTGCCAGTAGAAAAGACAGGCTCCTGTATTGTTGACTGAATAGCTACATCTTGAGAAATTTGCTGATTTGACACATAATTTTGATTTGTATTTGGGAATACTTAACTGATGTGAATTATTTGCAATTTAAATACAGATTGTGTTTTCCTTTTAGGTAAAAAAAATGACATGTTCGGCACGAAAATTCATCTTTGTCACTTTCCATATGAATAAAACAAATACAATTTGAATATTGTAACGAATAACTTGTTCGTCACTTTTCATCCGAGTAAAACAAATAATTTACAATTTGAATATTGCAACAGGTTTAAACGTGTCTCACGAGTGTCTTTTTCATTCACAATGTACAATATATTTATACTTTACCTTTACCGAAATTAATATAATAGAGAAATTCTATCAAAAAAGTATACTTCTTATAAGTCTTCTGTAAAAGGTTGACTTGTTGTTTGCCTATTGTATCGTTATTATATTGATTTACTGTATTATGTACTGTAGCTTTCGTAACATGGCACCAAAAACAGACAAATTAACAATTTCACTAGGAATTTGCTAATAAAGATATTTACTATACTTATTTGTGTTACTGTAAGGAAGTATCAAGGTACAGTTTACATCACATGTGTGTTGTCATTTCAGGACAGGTTTACTGGTACTTTGACAGCTGTACATCGAGATGTACGGTCAACGTTAAGTGCGATTACAATGGATGCAGTCGGTTATATTACAGAAGGAGCAAGAGAAGACTCATCTATACAGAATTCTTCTCGGTTTTGCAATAGATAGCAATTGACTGTTTGGCGTTTCGTACCCCAAGTTTGTCCTTGACTCCTAATAAATGAAATGCCTTTTGATTATAGGACACCTCGTTAATGAATGTATACTAAGGAATGAACAGTTTAGACATTTATTAATTCTTGATAAATAAAAATGATTTTTGTTTCAAAATGACAATTTCAAGAAAATTTTGTAACATGAAAGAAAATGAAATCGTTTATGCAGAAAATGTCAAATATAATAAATTTTAGCATGTTTCGAAGCATAAGTAGTGAGAATCCGATAAAAGTAAAACAGTACTGATTTAAGTTTTAGTGGTGTATTTTAGATTAAAAACAAAGTAAACAAACATGTTTTATAAATCTTGTTTGATGGTGTTTGAAATTTGTGTTCTTGTAAACATAATTTTATATAAATTAAGTTTACTACATATATGTTTATATACTTATTACAAATGAATGAAATTAACTATATTTTAGTAAAATTACACGGACATTCTTGAGTTTGCTAATACATACAGTTATAAATTCTGTTTTTGCTGATATGTTAACAAATACATGTATTCATTTTATTACAGATATATCTATATACTTAGTACAAATGAGTGAATTGGATTATAGTTAGATAGAATTACACAGACATTCTGCTTGTTGGACGTTTTACACATACCATTACCATATGTAACCATAGAAGGATAATTGTGTACATGTAAGGCAATAAGACTCAATACTGTCAGTATTATTCCACAGCAATCTTAATAAACTGCAGAATTCACCGACACAAGAATCCCGCAGACATTGCTTACAGCATTGGACCGAATTTTGTGAAAGATGTAACATTGTGAGTTGATACTGTTGCGCCGTAGTGCTTGAACGGTTCAGTCGTATTGTGCATGGGTGGTGCGATTATATTATCCGCAAACATTCCCGAGTTTATAGGTTTTAAGTCCTCAACAGTAATTCAACAGTAATTCAGGTATGCTAAACGTTAGTTGTATTTTATCATCGTTTATAAAACGCTCAACCTACCTAAGAAACTCGATAATATGTTCTAACTAACAATAGTTCAAAGATCTAATACGGATTATACAGCGAAGTAAAAATAGATAATAATAACATTTCCCGTTAACTGATTTTTACTACCAATACCATGCTACATATATTTAGATATGGTCACTACTTTCACTTGATTATAGCCTGGTTCCCTGTCGGACCGGCATGTTATAGTACGTCAGGCAATGCTCAATAATGTTGGCGCCCAGTGGAAGCTCAAAAGTATACTGTTTTTATATTGAAAATAATAACATTTTGATCATTCAAAACTGACATATTCATTTTAAATATGTTTTGAATGCTCAATATCTTCATAAACGTCGAAGAAATTGAACAATATTTCGGACGAAATACTAGTACTTCGTGAAGACCTTTCGGAAATGAGACATTTATGGTTTTTTATAATTTTAGCCACACAAGTCAAGCTTTAAAATGTTAAAAAAATGAAATAAAAAAACAGCAAAAAAGGAAGTGGCTGTGGCGGGATTTGAACTTAACCTGTAAAGGTTAGAGAGCAAGTGACATAACCACTAGGCCACGGATAATTATTGTATTTTGAATGCATGTACGTTTCGGACATTTTTATGGGAATATTTGAGGTAATCTTTAAAGAAAAGCATGGCTTGTCAGAAATCAGTAACTTCACCTGCATTATGTACTTGTTCAGATTAAGATGTTGTAAAAGTAAAGTAATTCTACAAATCAAATTACTTTCCATGGTGTAAGAGTTTTAGAAGATGAAATTTCTGAAATCGTCGTTATTTACATGGTTGGACACAGTAAATCGAATTCAATAGTCGTTTATTAGCAGGTTTGGCTTCGTTTAATCAATGGAACCGTAGTTTGTGTAGCAGATTTACATTATTCCTTCCATATTTTACTTCAAGTGGTCTCCTATAAAAAGAAAATTTTATATAAAATTATGTTTATAAGAACACAAATCTAAAACACCATCAAACAAAATTTAACATAAATTTCTGTTGACTTCGGTTATTATTTAAAATACACCACTAAAACTTTGATCAGTGCTGTGTTTTATTTTATCGGATTCTCATTACATAGGCTTCGAAACATGCTAGAAATTCATTATAATTGACATTATCTGCATGAACGGTTAGATTTTCTTTCAAGTTACTAAGTTGTTCTTGTGATAGTAATTTTGAAACAAAAATCATTTGTATTAATCAGGGATTAATAAATTGCTATACGCGTTTATAATTGTTCATGACCTAGTATACATGTATTTTAAAAGGATTTCCATTTTTTAAGAAGTCAAAATCAAACTTGGTGTAGGAAACGCCAAACAGTCACTTGATACATATTGTATATGTGAGAAGAATGCGCAAACTATTTTTTCTATAATTAACACTTTTCTGTGACAATAGCCCTGCCGGTTTTAGAAGATGTATGCATTAGAAGACGTTATAGTGACTGTTTAACATTTCAAACTGTACTCAAGGTAATTCCACACCGTACGTTTGAATTTGGCAACCTTTTTCAGAAAACTGTATGATTTGGCATAATTATTTCCTCGAATTGAACTTGGATATCAGTGGGATTAAATGCAGTTTGCCTTTACGTTTGGCAAACATTTGTAAAGAAAACTATCATGGACAAGCAACATTCTTTAACATCACGTGCCGGCAATGTTGACTTACATTAGTTTGAATCTGCATAGGTAAAGGTAGACCTAAAATGTCAATACAAAGATAAAAGGTACATGTACACACATCATATTTTACCTTCTTAAAATAAAGGAATCCTACTTTTATTTTCAAGAAATTTACTTTCAATTTTGTATAAAACAATGCCGTCGTTTGTGGTCCGTCCTTCGGGCCATTCTTTAGCTAGGCATACTTATCGGCCGTGCCATTTGTCTTTAATGTTTATTGATCCAAAGGGCTAAAGTGCTGAGCCGGTAATTCAATTATCTAGCGCACATGCTTTAACTTTGACTCAGCTTAATTTAAAAAAAAAACGGACTTGCGCATCTTCCAAATTGGAAGGTTATGTCCTGGAGAAAATGGTCGATGAAAATTTACTGACTGAACAACGAACGACGGACGTACTGGCATTGTTCGCAGAGGCAAAATTATTTACCGCTACCAGGGTAAATGACAATTGATATGCTGTTGTAATCGATCACATTCTCTGTGTAAAATATTATGTTTGAATGGGTCTCTGTCTCACAAGGACTAACAAAGACACAGCAGTTGACTGATGTTTAATTCAGTTTATCAACGACTGCTTATTTGAATGGTGCGAATAGCATAACAATATTTTATATCACGCTATAGTTATTTTGCAAGCTTCGATCCTATAGCAGCTCTCTCAGTGCATTGATACATTCAATATAATTATGAAGAGAAAATCGAATGCAATCATTTTTTCAAAAGTTTTTTCATATACTAAAAAAAATCGGACACAAAATAGCCGTTACTCTCTATACCTGACAACATAAAAGCTATATGTATCATAGAATGATATACAGAATTACAGAAAATAGCAATGCTGAATTACAGAAATAGACAACATTTAATTACAGAAAATAACAACACTGAATTTGAGATAACAACAACATGGAATTAGAGAAAACAACAATATAATTAAGGAATTTAATGTATTTTACATAAAACATTCTAATAAACTCTAACGGAATGCTTTTAGGTCCAAACACGGGACAACTACAATACAAAATCCAAGCATGACCACTACCGACCAATTTGTCCCTTCAATTAATTTTTTGCTCTTCTCTTTATAGGACTCAAAGCAGATGTGTAAATTATGGTAATTACATACGGCTTATGAACGCACGTGTTCTGTTACAATTCGAACGAATGGCAAATACGCATCTACTTACATAAATTTCCGTCCTTGATAACAACAACAATAACATCAACAAATGATGTCTTTCTTCGCCATTCTGATTGAACTTGGAAATCTGAGAAACATGAATGACGTACCTTGATGGAATTGTTAATGACAGTATGAAATCAATTTGCTTTTGCTTTTGAACGCATAATATTACGAAATATTGTTTATGCTACATTTTCTATTACGCTCTCATGCACAGTGTCATGAATGTTTGATAAGCGACAAAGCATTAAAGTCTAGGATTTTCACCAGTTGCCATACACAAACTATTCAAATAAAGCTTTGCGGGAATAATTTAAATTTTATATTTTAACATGGGAAATAGTATTTGTTTACGTTTATGCATACTTAATGCACGGAATTCAAGTATAGGCATTATTGGGTGGTAATGTGAATATTCCAGTTGTCTTGTTTTATTTCATGAATTCACAATAACTGACGTAAGCTGATGCTGCAAGATAAACAAATCACACAATTCGATGTTCAATTTATCGCTGACAGGCCTTGGAATTTCGTTCCATTTATACAAAAACATTCAAGATACACAGAAAAGCAGGTATTACGTCTATGTAAAATAAATGACCCCCTAGGCGGTGTCAATATTGACCACGGTTGCAGGATTTTAACAAACTGTGCAGAAGTATACATAATCACTGTTACACACTAAATAGCTAAGCTCTAAACCTTGTGGTTTCGGAAAAGAAGATTTTTAAAGGAGTTCCGATAAATGTCTATGTAAAACAAGTAACCCCCTAGGCAGGACCAAAATGGACCCCAAGGGCATGATTTGAGCAAACTTGGCAGAGGTCAACTAGACAATGCTATATACTAAATAGCTCAGCTCTAGGCCTTCTAGTTTTGAAAAAGAATAATTCTAAAGTGTTCTCTATAGTAACCTTGGAAAAAAAGTGACCGCCGGGCGGGGTCAATTTTAACCCAGGGGTCATGATTTGAACAAATTCGGTAGAAGTCCACTAGACAATGCTACATGCCAAATATATAAGATCAGGGCCTTGCAGTTTGAAGAATATTTTTACAGATTTTCTATATTTGTCCACATAGCAACCAGAGTTCTGCATGGAATGGAATTATTTGAACAATTTTGGTAGAGCTTCAAGCAAGAAACATTGCCCTAGTGGTTTCAGGTGAGATGAAATTTGAAGTGAATGTAAACGACGGACGACGGACGGACGCCGCACATTCAACGATCCTAAAAACTCACCATGACCACTTCGAAGTCAGGTGAACTAATGAAACAATTGTCAGCGAAAGTTCTCAGATGAATCATATTCCCTTATCCTATATCAATACCATACGGCTATTGAGCATATTGTGATCAATCAGTGTCCGCCTATACATATGTCCGCATCAAGAACCTGCTTACTATTTCATTTTACAAAACAATAAACAAACACATGTTACATGTACCGGGCCTTGAAAGTTTCGATTGTTCAGTAGGTAATTTTTAGAAAATAATTAAATATATTTTCTAAACCTTGATTTACAGTGTAAAGTCATGAGTTTTTCCTTTATGATTTTTACCGCTTAGTCTTATACATCAAGGCTTACTGTCTAGATGGCCCTTTACCTAGTCTAGACAGTAAGCCTTGATGTACCTCATCTAAAAAATGCAATTGAAAATTAAAAACTAAATTAACAATAATTATCTTAACAATGTATAAGATTATATTCAAAATTTAAAAAAATGTTTAGAGTTCAGATATTCTGTATGGAAAAAATGATAATTTTCTAATAACATTTGTTTACAATGTAAAATGAATTGTTAAAATATTTTCCTTTTTAAACTGACTGGCGTTTACAAACAACATGTTTAAACGTGCATCGTGCATATGATTAGAAACAATTACGACATTAAATCGATTCTCGCCTTGCAGTCTTTTAAATGGACAAATTAAACAGAATAAATATTTTACTGAGCGTTGGTGGCGGGAAAAATACGTTGCATTTTCGAATGAATATAGTTTGTTAAAAATGTTTTGGAGATACAGTTTTGTTCTGTTAATTTTACAGTTCAGAGCAGTTTATTGTATTACTGACGGAGAATGCAGAACATTTGACATGAAACAAAAATACTTAAATAAGAGGCTTAAAGGACACAGCTTTTTTCAAACGAAGACTGATCTCCATGATTGTGTAAGATACTGTATGTATCTGTCTGTCTGTAAGTCCTTGAATTCGTACATTCCGACACGGAGTTGTGAGCTGAACGATGTTGACAGCTTAACTGCCAAGAAGTCAGAGTTCGAGACTCAACCTGGAGCAGTGTTCAGTGATATCCGTGAGTGGCCTAGTGTATGTACTATTTACTATTTTGTTTATTTACTTGTTTGTCATGATATATTTTCTTTTATTTCCATAAAGATATTCTCTGTATTTTACAGCAATTCAAAATTCTAGTAAATGAAAATCACTTCTTTGTCTACAAATTTTTTTATGACAATAAAAGGTTTTTGGTATCATGCATATTGTTGATGTATGTACATGCGTATATCTTTTGTTACAGCTTTTCGAATTCGTTCGCATTTTTTGTAATCTTTTCAAGCCAGTTTGAAGTGTATTTGCTTTTATTACATCTTTGTATTTTGTTGTCATTTTTATTTGATAAAATTCGCGGTAGCTCCAGAGCCTTCTTTACAAAGCAATGTGAGTTTGAATTTCGCTTTTTTCATGAGTTTTGTGGTTAAATTATATTTTCTAACGTATTAGTGTTAGTTGATATTAATAGTTTAAATGCATTCAGGTATATATTTTAGGGTATACTCAAATAGCCGCTACATTACGCTGTGTTCTGTAGCTCCTTCATGCCTTTAAAATATTCAACTACATTTTGAAATAAATGGATTTGATTGTCCAATAAATGGCTTCTTTGGAATCGACCTATAGCCTTATCGACTAAAACAAATCAAATGAAAGATAAATTAGGCGTTTGTACGTTTATCGCTACACTTGTCAATCATGGATGTGACATGTTTCAGTACATAAACCATTTGATCAACATGAAAAAATAAACAAACAGAAACACAGAAAAAAGACGAGTGGCACCGAGTTTTGAACCCGCAGTAACTTAAATCAAACCCACTGCGCAAAATCAGTAATTACTTGAAAAGTCTTCAATATTGTAATGACAGTGACTGTGTTTTATTTTAGACTATAGCAGGTTCATGTGGTAGTAGACGATGTTCCCCACAACAACTGTGTGTCCCAACAGAACTATACCAGTGCATAGATATCAGTAAGTAACTTTGAAATACCGTTTAGAGAATATACTGGAGGTTTTCTACTGTTTGCACATAAGTAACTTATAATCTGTATCAGTTTTATTTGTTCGGGTTATATGCAGAGCATGTACAACAAATCATATTCTGTTTAGTTATTTTTGAGCGCTGAACATTCCGCTAACAACTTTAGAATGCATTTATCACGTCGCTGTTAGACATTCAAATGCTATCATGGCTGAAACAGGACAAAACTTAATCAAGCACAAATAATTGTATAATGATGCTGCTTAAAGATATGTTAATTGAAACAGATTTACTTCTATGAAAAAAGGGTTTGGTTTGTTTACATTCTTCTTTTACTGTGCATAATTACTGTAAATTGGATATTTTCACATGTCAAATTTTTCGCGATTTGTGTACAGAAATAATTATTCGGGAATGTAATTATTCGCGAGTTTGAAATTTGCAAAAGGAGAATTCTCTGTAAGTTAATCTATGTGAAATGAATCTTTCGCGAGATTATGAAATAAGCGAAGTGGGAAATTCGCCGTAATAGCGAACTTAAAAAAATCGCAAAGACGTAAATGTGCTCATTCGGCCAACTGCAGGACTATCCGTAAGAATAACTTCGTGTGTAAAAATATGAACAAAATACAATCAACTTGATTCTATATTAAGGTAGGCTTATTCGATCGAAGCAAGTTTCATGCATATTTTAACAGTGCCAGTATCATATGTTCTGGTCTTCTTTTCACGGTTGCGACAAGAGATTAAATGCAAATACATGTAGTGTCATGTAAACTTAATTGCTTATTGCGCATACAGTTCATTTTAGCGTACCTTTGTTATTTTCACGACATATGTTCGCCTGCTTCTTTTTAAGAGATACTTCTGCGGAAAGTACAAAATACAGTTATACCAGACCTATAGTATACATTATGTGAAATGGGGCTATCTACCTGGTAAATATAATATGATCCAATATCCGTTTTACCCGAGGCATATGAAATATCATACGATCTCTTCTTTCGACTCCAAAGTTGGCATACATTTATTATACATGATATTAAACCACATGAAGAGCTTCTATTAATTTTCGTTTATTTTAAGAATGCGGCAGTCTACCATCTGTCGAAAATGGTGTAATTGAGCTAGTGGAATCGGGCAGAAACTTCCTCCTTGATAAGGCGTCCGTTGTATGCGACAGCGGATATGTTTCAGATCAGGCCCACATCATATGCAATGTCCCTGAAAAACTGCATACATCAACCTGTGTTTACAATGGTAAGGACAGCGAATCATCTCTAGTTTTCACTAACTATACTTTATGCTTACAAATTTTCTCTTTGGAACTTATATGTCGCGTTGGTGACTTGTCATCTCGGGAACATTACTAGTAACAGGTAGAGTCGTGTTTGCGAAAATAAAAAAAGTTATTTCAAGGAGGCTTAGCCTCCGAGTTACAACGTAATTTAATTGTATCACGGCAAAATGCATACAGTAAACTCCGCTTATAACGAACTCCTTGGGACCTATCAGATATGTTCTTTATACCCGGAGTTCCTTATATCCGTATATCGAACAAGTTCCGTATATACAATGTATATATATCGAACTCAAATATATAACTAAATATAAAACCAAATGTAATAAAATCCGAACCATCAACTTATAGTTGCTTTTGATTTTCCTACCTCTTTATGAAGAGTTATAATGATTTATATCTGTTATCCTTTTCTATATTCGTAAAACTATGCTAAATAATTGCAAGGATTAATAACACATTTTTTTTTCTAATGTGAGCGTTTTACGTTTTTATTTCTATGATACAATCATGTACAAATGTAAATGATTTATGAATGGACAGAAATTTCAAAACTCCGAGTGTATAAATACCAATTGAAAAAAGCTAATTTTTACTCACTTGCCATAACTTAAAATATAATCAATTGAATATCGTACTTAGCAATTATTTTTGTATTCTCATTTAACTAGCTTACTAAAAGGTTACACATGTGTAATGCTTTACCTATATGAATAATTGCTACAAGTACAAAGCAGACGGCAAACGAAAAATGCAAAATCAACGGATATTTTTAACTCTTCGGAACATATTTGCAGATCGATATATACGGTTACTTTACTGTACATTTTTCATTGTTGGGCCAGAAAATATTGTTCCTTATATCCGAAGTTTCCTTATAACCGGGGTACGATATAAAGGTATATTTTTACATTAAACAAAGGGAAAAAATCGGACCAAAAAACACTGTTCGTTATATCCGAAGTTAGGTTTTATCCGGAGTCGATATATTCGGAGTTTCCTGTATGCCACTATTGAAACTCATGCTCTATTTCAAATAGAGTAAAAGTTTAAGTTTCGACCCCTTGTAAAATTGTAATAAGTGTTTGCTCAAGGATATTCGGAATAAAGTTATAAATAAAATTTGCTTTTGATCACTGGAGAATGTGGTACTGTACTGATAATAATTAGAACGATAAACGATTTTTCCTACTTTTACTATTATGAACATATAGTATATTCTAAAGAAAGATAATTTTCTTCAGACCAGAAGAGCCTAAAATGCACGATAACTGGAAAATGGGAAACAGGCACGTGTTTTCGGTCTGCAATATTTGTTCTTCGATCTTTCTACTTGATTTGTAATACAATATTTACAAATTTCTTCATTTAAACTGTAAGTTGTATATACTCTTTTGAAAAAATAAGTTGTTTTTGGTCTTCATAAACTGTTTTTCGGTCTTTTTCGTTTTTTCGGTCATTCTATGCAACTGGTGGCTGCCATTTTGACAATATGGTAGTCATGATTATACAAATAATAATTTTATTATGGTAAATCATGGTGTTATAATTTCAAAACTCAAAATGTTTCTACTCCTTATACTAAACATGGTTTTGACATACTTGATCGTATCCCATTGACGTAGTTTTTGAGGTTTAAAGCCCATAGTGACTTTGCTCAACCACTGGAACCGTAGTTCATTTAGCTTATTCACATTTTCTTTTATATATTACTTCAATATAAACAAGAATTCTGTATTTAATTACTTGACATATTTCTTCATTACATCTAGATTAATGTCATCATTTTCACTCAACATGCATCAGAAACGAAACGATTCATTTCATAAAAGGCCTACAACGAACTGTCAAAATTATAGTGAACCTTTTGGCCTGATATAAATAATACCCAGAAAAATATATTAGATTCACAGAGTAGCTTACGTGTTGTATGCAACATGTCCGATATTTTCAGTGACTTATCACCCATCCGTACGCTTTGAACAGAATGTATGTTGATCCTCTCATCTCATCTCGATTTCTTATAAGGTGGGATTTTAATTTAATATTATAAAATGCACATGGAAATATGATAATATCCAAAACAAGTTACAATATCTTCATCACAAATTACATTATTTGAAGTAATTAGAAAATTGGCATTACAAGTTGTGATATGCTTTGTATTGTTGCCAGATTGAAAGATGGCGAAAATAAAATTAACCGATAAATTACAAAATCCATAGCAAATAAGAAAAAATGTCATACATGTAGCATCAGATTACGAACATTGAACTCAGCACTATTTTATATGAAACGTATTGCAATTGCGTACTTGTCGATATGATAAATACACGTCACAAACATAGTAATGCGACCAAAAACATCCAAAAAACCCATATAAAATTCATAAAGAAATTTGAACAGGGATAGGCATAATTTTAAACAACTGCATGTACATGCACATTAAAACTCTCAAACTACATGAAAATCCCTACTAAATATAGCACAAAATAAAAGTTTATATAAAAAAGTGATACTATAAACTAAATTGGCAGTACAATATTTTCCAACTTTAAGATTTCACTCTGATTTTTACAGTCAAACGTATGAACAAAGACCACTCTCTGGGAAGAAACCCAAGCGATCTCTGTTGACAGATGGTCTTTATTCACAGAATATAAGACAGTCTCTACATTATATTGAATAGTGCATTATTTTCCAAAAACTGGTCTTTAATTGCATGGTGGTCTTTGTTTAGAGGTGGTCTTTAACACAGGTTTAAATGTACAACTAAGTCCACAACTAAATGAAATTCAAAACTATGATTAACAGAACAGGAAAAATTATAGGTTTAATTTAATTTCAGGCTCATATTAAATATTCAAAGATGAACAATTTAAATTGAATTGTTTTGGACCATATCTTATTCGGACATACATGTTACTAAATGCATGAAGCTCATCAAAATTACTTTGTGTCTGATTTCTAGGTCAAAATATAGTCTTAAGTGTCTTCCATCGTTTGCCACTCTGCAAAATTTGTAAGTCCAGAGATTTAGCTCATAATTTGTACTGCAGTCTGTGGTTTACACCATTTTCCACCCCTTAAAAAAACCTAGTCCAAATTTACATTGATTGCCACTACTATTCCAAGGTATATGGTGGCATTTTCTACCCCAATCAATGAAAAACAGTTGGAATTTTGAAAGTGCCTTCGTTTCCTGTCTTTCCTTCCATTTTCATCATTTTTTTCACCAAATGCCACATATTTACATGTAAATCGATGGAAAGTGATGGCAATCCATGCCCATCCAAGGGCTACATTATTTTTTAGGAAAAGCTAAAAACAGAAAACATATGGAAACACTCCAATTATATGTCAGAAATGTTTGTCTAAGCATATATTCATAAAATATCTGTTCTTTTTTCAGTTTTGCTTTGTACAAGTAGAAAGCCAGCCAATTTACAGACCGATATATGATGGTGATCTGCCTTCGTCTGAAGATGAACTGGGTATATCGCTAATTGAAACCCTCAACACCTCTGATCTGTCACTGATGATACCCCATTGTGAACCTGGGCCAGAATTATCAGGAGATGAATTAGGACTGTCACTAGAACTTGAACCTGGAAGTATTTCTGAGTCTGATGATATATTTTCTTTTGGAAGTAACCTGAGCTCAATCAATGATGTATCCTCTGAGGATGAATTAGGGATTTCACTGGATTACCAATCAGAAATTGAGGACACGTGTGAAATACCATCTGTGGAAGATTACAAAGACTTAGAAAATGTTAAAGCCAAGATGTCCACACCAAGGCCTGTAAAAAGTCTACTCTCGTGTAAGTCTTTACATTGTTGAAGTTCATTGCATTGCAACCATTAGGTCCATTGCTAACACCAAATTAAATTTTCTTGTAAATCAGGAATTGGTACGTGCATCCTTAGAATGAAAACTATGACATACTGCATTGAATGTGACCATATTGTGTTGAAAATTTGAGTTAAGCAAAAGAATTAATGAATTATATAATTTATTTTGCCTTTTTGAAAAGGAAAGTAGGTTTTCCAGTTTTCAAATTTCTTTGTAATTTTCCAGAATTCTCCCAAAGTGGGGCTGTGAATATGTTGTACATGAAAAAGCATGGCTAGTTATGAATGTATTCCAAAAACTTGACTTCCAATGATGCGCAAAGTATGTCACTGACTGTTTGCAACATGCATTACAGCGAAAGTAGGACAAAAAGACCACCCAGGTCAATCTAAGGAACATAAAAACATTCACTTGTTTCTCTGCAGCAGTATGGCAAAAAGGGAAGTACTCCACAGCTAAAGTAAAGTTAAAGGGCCAGTTTCAAACTGCATTTCCCTGTTACAATTCCAGATTTAAAAGAAAATTTGATTCAGTGTTAGTAATGGACATTTAAGTTTAGTGCCGTTTCTTAGTCTTCATTTTTCATTCTCCATCTACAGACAAGAGTACATAACTCTGTCAAGGTTTTTGACAGAATTATGGCCCTTTTTTGACTTAGAAAGTGTATTGAGCTTGGTTAAGTTTTTCGTACCACCTCACTTTATTTCAAAACCATTAGAGGTATTGCTTTGAAACTAACCATACTTGTTAACCATCATGACCTACATCAACAGACAAGAGTACATAACTCTGTCAAAGTTTTTGACAGAATTATGCCCCTTTTTTACTTAGAAAATACATTGAATATGGGTAAAATCCACTTATTGCCTTAACCCTTTGAGATATTGCTTTGAATCTTTGAATGCTTGTTAACATCATTACCCCCATCTGTAGGCAAGAAAAGGTAACTCTGTTAGGGATTTGTATTAAAAAATTAAGGCCCTTTATTGACTTAGAATCTTGGTTAAGTTTTTCGTACCAGTCCACTTTTTGACTAAACTGTTTGAGATATTAATTTGAAAGTTGGAATACAATGTACTTGTTTACTATGATCATGATTCCCAAACATGGGCAGGAGAAGGTAATTTTGTCAAGAATTTTATTTGAAACTCAGTTAAAATTTTCATTCTTGTCCACTTGTTGACTTAACCATTTGAGATATTACTTTTAAAGTTGAAGTATTATGTACCATCATGAGACCTATCTGTAAGCGAGAGAAGATAACTCTGTGAAATGTTTCTTGATTCGTACTTAGAAATTCCTAGTTAAAGTCTTGTGTGCCATTAACTGTCAAAGTTTTGTTTTATTGGCAAGCACTAAAAAAGTCAAGCGTGCTGTCCTACTGACAGCTCTTGTTTTTCCCCTTTTTGAAGTTTTACTTATTCCTTGTCCAAAGCAAAATGATGATGCAGCAGTTAAGTCTCCAAATGCTAATCTCTTAAAGACTTAATCTCCAAAACCCCGGTTCAGAATTTAACAATATTTCACAGAAGTGATAAGTACCATAATAATGCCTAGTTGTGTATGGTCTATGTGTCGGGTCACTCAGTCAAGGTCACAGAGGCTCGACGTACTAGAATCTTGTCATGCTTGTGCTCTTTTAATCTCCAAATTAAAAACCAAAAAATGATACTAAGTCTTGTGCATGGACTTATAATTAAAGCATCAAAACTTACATAAATTTAACATACCTTGTCAATTCTGTGTGCAAGATGGGGTATTCATCACCTTGAAGCTGCACGCTCTCAGATTTTGGTAAAAAAATAAAGTTTTTGAAACTGTATATACATGTAAATAAATTATCTTAGGATTTATACAATGTAGTCATATTAAAAGGCTCTAGTATCAATTCCTGACACTTTATCTACATTTCAAATAATATGCTACCAAATTCAAATGGGTTGCAAATGCTTTTGAAATTCCAATATAAACGCATAGTGTAGCGGTGCCATGTCACTCGCAAATTCCTACCTAGATTTTTGTAGCGGTGCCATGTCACTCGCAAATTCCTACCTAGATTTTTGCTTATGTTTAGATTATAGCATTCAGTTTTATATATATGTATACCCGGAAAGCATGGTTAGTATGTCAATTTAAAAAATAATAATTCAACAGTACATTTGTAACTTAGAGTGAACAGCTTTAAGTAATGATTAGTTCTAGTTAATTTTGCCATGATAAATTACAAATGTAAGTTTCTGAAGGTGAGGCTAGATGACACGAAAGTACCCATCTCATGATTTCTGATTTCTGATAATTTCACAGGAGGGTTCTTAACAAACGAGTTTTATGTCTCTTTGCAGCTGAAGTAAGCAGTGGAAAGAAGATGAAGTCAAAAGCACTTAGTATATTAAGTATGAAGAGTTCTTTGAAAGAAAAGTGTCTGTGTGGACAAATGTGCCTCAAAAAGTTTACTTTGCAGATTATACGAGAATTAAGACAAACATTTTGGATGAACCCTAGAAGCATGCGAATGCAACTGTTGAAGTTTTATTTAAATCATTCAAAGGAGTCTGGTAAATTTCGTGTGATAAGCATTAAATCTGATTTGGAAATTTGCTCAAAGGCTTTTATGGCAGTTTATAGAATAAACAAAAATACATTTTCCAAAGCCCTTGATATGTACAGGAGGGATGTTGCTTCATTACCTGGCAGAAAGCCCAGAGACGTTACAGAAGGAACTTTGATGCTTGTTAATTGGTTGGAAGATTACGCAACATTCCACGGAGATAGGATGCCGGATTCTCAGGATATCCTCTTGCCATACAAAACTAAAAAGATAACTTTATTTGAGAAATACAAAATGGAGGGTGATTTGTTGTCATATGTACCAGTTAGCAGAAGTCTTTTCTATAGGATTTGGAATACCCACTTTCCCCATCTCAAAATAAAGCAGGTAATTCTTTTTGCCTCATAGTAAAATGAAATTAGGCATGTTACTGGTGACTGAGAGTGAAATGGGTTATTTACAAACAAAAACACATTTTGTTAGTGATATATTTGTAAACATAATTTTGGAGATTCCTTATCTACTTGATACCTCAAAGCTCAGTAGAATTTAGATTACATGTACTTACTTACATACTGTTTTCTAAAATTCAATACCAGTTTGACCATCAGCTCTCATTTGAAGAGTGATACATTATTCTGATAAGCAATGGGACTTTAAAGTTCATTAATTGAAATAAAAAATTGACTACAAATGTACTTAGTTAATATCTTTTCTTTTTTCAGACAAACTCTTTTTCTAAATGTACCACTTGTGTAACTCTTGAAAGACAACTTGAGAAAACAGCATGTATTGAGACGAGAATACACTACCGCAAGCTGAGGATAGACCACAATGATAGACAAATGTAAGTCTTATTTCCAGATAACTACTGCTCATGGGGCAAATGAAAGCTTTGATAACATAGACTGGATGCCTGTTCCATTTTTACAGCATGTTAATTCAAGGTTACACAAGTATACTATAAGGTCATGATAACTCATTTATGATAGGTTTTCTTAGCAGTCCTATTGAATTTATTGCATTGTGGGACCTTGTGTTCTACCATATAATTTGCTACAAAAAGAAAAATAAGTTTTTAGTATCAAATCTACATCTAGAAGTTTACAGTTTTCTGTGGTGGCCGAGCGGTTAACGCTCTGGACTACCAATCCGGAGGTCCCCGGTTCGATTCTCGGCCAAGGCACTGGATATTCCAAGAAACGCTTTTAAGTGTTTTCCACCTATCTGAGATGAACTGGTAAGAAACCCAGAGGTTACTAAGTCTTGTGTGTATCAGGCCATACACCGGGCACGTTGAAAAGAACCAAGGGGTCTATTCGTAAAAGAGCTAGGGTCTGGTACCCGGATTCCCTTGTATCTGCTTCTTTCTCTAATATAAAGGACCACAATGGAAATAAGAGTTTGCTCTTTATTGTGTTATCCTTGGTACTTGGTACTGAAATAAATACATACATACATACAGTACACTATAGCACAAGGTACTCCATGTGGACTATTGTGTTTCGCATGTTTTTCAGTCATTCCTTGCCAACAATTTATCTTTTAGTATGTTGACTTAAGGATGTACTGAACTGAAAAGTGGAATTTTTATAATATTTAACTTTTTTTGTAACATTGTTATTTTGAGAGTTGGATGTATGGGCAATACAA
The DNA here is from genome assembly GCA_022818135.1 of Saxidomus purpurata. Taxonomy (NCBI): domain Eukaryota; kingdom Metazoa; phylum Mollusca; class Bivalvia; order Venerida; family Veneridae; genus Saxidomus; species Saxidomus purpurata. Next base: position 8,644,259 of record JAFMSR010000019.1, read on the forward strand.
AAAACACAAAAAAATGATATGTTGCTACGCTTTATTTTTTGCTAGATTCATTTATGAAAGCCTTGTGATATGCAAACAGTTTTCTTATTTAAGCACATGGGAAAAGTAAGTTTTCATGCAAATTACCAATATTTGAAAGATGATATGCTAATTCTTTTTTTCTTTGTGGTTAAAATCACATTCTGAGTTTATTTTATCCAGATATTTAGAAGTTCATATTATATTTTGTAATTTAACCCCAAAAAGAGACCTTATTTTGCCCGGATGAGAACCCGTATTTGTCAGGTCTAAGAACTGACAGTTTCAAAACATTAAAATAAAAAAAAACACATATTTATAATATTTAACTTTTCTTTAAACTTCTTCAGATGATGGAGTTCACTATCAGCTATCAATATTTGAGAAGAAAAGTATAGGTCGCTGATCAAAATTTTGAGTTTTTCTTGTTTGAATTACCTCCCTTGTCTAAAAAGTGTTAAAAAATGAATATGTATTTATTTAATTTTCAAACATATCTTCAAATGCAATAAAAGTATTCCAAATTGTTCTACATATTTTCAAAAGAAAATGATACTATTAAGTTTCAAAATTAAAATGTATAAACGGTTGCCATGGCAACAAAAAAAGAAAAAAACATGAGAAGATTGCTTGTCTTCCACAGAAACAGCTTCTGAATTCATTTTAAATTGCAGTAATTAAGCACAAAATTTAGCAAAATCCTTGATAAGCAATTATTCATGTGTTAATAATGATTATCTATTATTTTGGACCAATAACTTAGCAAAAGGATTAACATCAAGTAATACTGCTCTATTTTAGTTCCATGACATCAGTTGAAAAGATTGAAGCTGAAAATGAATGCAAATTTCAATGTCTATTATGTTATGTTTACAGCTGACTTTTAAAAAAAATGATTTGTTTCATCTTTAAGCAACAATAAAGTATACACAAGTTTTAACACGTTAAAGTGAAAACAATATGTAATATATGTGGCCATGAAAACTCTGAATAGTTTTATCACAATAGTCATTGCATACAAATACAATTTCTGGTACTGACACTGTCATTTAGAACAGATGTGTTTCTAAAATCATGGCAGTAGTTTGAAGTTCCTTTGCAGAACTTTGGCTGGTTATGAAAGGTACAGAATATCCACAACTCCATGAACTCTCCTACTCTTTTCAAGACTGCTGTAAAGTAGAAGCAATATCTTGTAAGCACCTGAAAAAAAAAGTTTTTTTTTAAATGAACGCCATATTGGCACTTTCTGGTTTTATATATGACATACTTTTAATATATGACTTTAATTTAATGCACTTGGGACATTTACAGAATATTCCAAACTCCAAAAGTTAACAAAAATGTAAGCCTGGCTTTACTTTTAGTAATTATATATAAAACATCAAATTCAGAGTAGAGTTGTGTAACTTTTACTCCCTGTCAACTCAGTAAGCTTGACATATGGTACTTTACTGATGTAATATTTAGTTAAAATGCAAATAATGATAAATAATTATTTAGATTACCTTCTACAGATCAGGTTGAAGAAACTTCCGTGTGTCTAGCTTCCATGTGGCTTTAAATCTGTACTGCAGATCTAGGTATTGCACATGCATGCTATTCATGGCCCTTTACATGTCAAATGACAGTTTTTCATTTTTTCCTGTAAAAAATGTCCATATGCGGTTACAGTTTGTCCTGGAAATGATCATGAATAATGGATGAAAGATGTTACATCTCTTTGTTTATCTCCAAAATTTCAACATTGTACATCTTTTTTTCAATCAAAAAATAAAAAAGGGATCCTGCAACCATGCCATTTTATAATAAACAGTTTATGAACCTTTATTATTTTGACATTTTTAAAATAAATTATGAAACTACCTTGTAAATATACAGACTGAAAACAAATAATATGAACAAGCAATATCTGAGTGCAATCAGTTTTTGTTGGTCTACATACTTGAGATATGTAAGTACCATAGTACAATAGATGAAAACATCTACTTAGAGAAAAGTGAAATGTTACATTTTTTTTTGTAAATACTGCAGTACATCTTGGAATGTTTACAAAATAGAACATTGTCACATCCATTTTCTTGAAATATGTACAATTTATGCAGAAATATCTCTTACCTTGTGTCACATCATGCAATTTAATACACTGGAACATCCTTGTAGTCTTAGGGAGGGTCAGCCTGTAAGTTAATTGATACAGAAAAATCAAACAGTGTAATATAATGTTTGCATGTACATGCTTTTGTGTAAATGACACTAGGTTAATTACATACAATATTAAGTCAGTGAACATTCAGTATTTGACAATTGATTAGATCATTATGATTCATCATTATAATCATCACTTGAATTGAACTTATTATACACATACAGAATACAGTTTCTAATGCATACCTTGGGCTGGGTATGGTTAAATATCTGCTTGGCATAATCAAAACAATACTAGAGCATAACATCCTGGCTGTATTGAGCTTGCACTGAAAATAATAGTGTAATAATATGCTGATTATCTCAAAGAAAACAGTTTAAACTTTGAAAACACAGAAGATATGAAGCACATAAATGTTTAAATTTTGCACTTGGAACTATTACTCATGTCACATTATCTTTGATTTTAATATATCTACAGGTACAGTAGATACAGTATACATTTTCTATGCCATAGACATGTGTCAGCAGTATTGTACACTATCCATAATGCTTGTAGAAGCAGTCAAACAGAAAGTCATGTATGAAACATTAAAGATACAGTGACTACTCATATCCAAAAAATTGAATAAATTGTTTTTCCAACACACACACATCTGAAATGCACATGATACAATGTATTTATAATAAAAATCTTGCACTAACTTGACCTCTTGTCAGGAAATAATTCAGTTATCAGGGATTATAGATCTATGAAAAAAGTCATGCCTGCATCAGGAACTGAGCCTGGATTTTTCAGAATTTTTAAACAATGCCACAATTCACTACAACCTTCCCCCACCCACCCCCAGTCAGTTTTCAAGATACAAAATTCATTTATTTTAAAACACATTATGTACTCAGTCTGGTGGAGCTCTTTAAATAAAAATGTGAATTCTTGCTGCACTTGACTGAAACCACCATTAGATAGTATGCAGCTTGTATGATTTGTTTGTAAACAGACTAACTCAGAACTAACTTCTACTTTCGGTTTGAAATTTTCTGCAAATTGTATGGGTTGTATGTGCATACTGACCAACACACTAGTGCACAAACTTGAACACAGAAACAAGAACTCACCTTGTGAAATTTCATTCCCGATTGAGCCGAACAGATGAAGAAATAATCCAAAACCATCACAAAATATTTCACTTATTTGACGTATGCAGTCACTTGGCGGATATCGATTTATTATCGGCCTTTATTTCTAAATTTAGAAGCAAAACATGTCTTCACAAGCCTAAATTGGATAGTCTAAAATATATTAGACATAAAGAGCAACTTTTATGTAAAACATTATAGTATTTCAGCTCATATAAAAGAAAAAACAGTGTTTAAACACATGTAGACGATCTTTTCAAGCGTTTCACCGATTATGATTATGACGTCATTTGGACGAAAAGTTGCTTGGCGCTTCACCTTAAAAAAGGATTAACACAAAACACAACAACGTAAATGCATGGGAAACAATTTATTTTTATAACAAACATATAAAAAATGTTTATTTCATGTTAAAAATGTAAATAATTTATTGACTAAACGTTCACGATATTACGACATATACATGATTTCAAGAGTTACCTCCCGTTATTCAGACCGGCTTACGGCCTAATATCTCAGTTCAGTACATCCTTAAATTGCAAGAAGCTTCAGTATTGATTGAGGTTATACCTCGACACCACAGCATTTGTGCTCAGGGTCAGTACTTGTGACATCTATTGTATGTCTTGCTTCATCTTGTTTTATTCTAGATTGAACCTAGAAAATTGTTCATCAGAAGTTGTTAGAGGTATAAAAGATGTACAGTGGATTATAGGACAATCATTGAACTCTGTTTATGGTTTTCTAATTTTATCCACTTGTGACCAGAATTTGCTTAACGTAACATTTTAGTAATATTTGTATTTTTTAAGGAATGAAAGAAGATATTACTACAGCAAAAGAGAACTAAGCAGGAGATTCCCATCTGGTTATTTGTCCTTGATTGTTGATGGCATGGATCAATGTAAGTTTACTTTATTGGCCATTATTTAGAAATCGCAATTATAGCTTGAAAGATAAAATTATATTTGTACAACCACAAGGTACAAATTATATTTGATAAGCCTTTTCTGTTCAAAGCCATCAGTTTCTGTTTTCATTTGTTTTATATCATATGCTTATGTTTGACTGACTGCATGTAATCATTAATGAAATGAAGAAAACTACTCAAAAATTGTTAGAACGGAATTTTGTTGAAATTTTAAGTTCTCTATAATGCTCGAGAATTACACTCTGGTTGATAATCTGAAAAGAAATTTTAGTTGAAAGGAAAAATTATATCCGTAAATATAAAAATCAAGATTGAATAGTTAATATATAAATGATCAGAAACCCAACATGTCATGAATACTTTTTCTTTCAGCCAAAACAAATCTACCACATTTTACTGGTCGCAAACCAAAGGTAAGTTATGTTATAGTATAAGTACCCTACTCCCATATAGCTATAGCACTGATAGCAGCAACCTCTTTCTTGTTCCTGTTGATCTAATTTAAAAATTTTTAGGATCAAGCTGAAACACACCATTACAAGCTGTTGGAATGCAACATATCTTTATTGATGTTTCATTATAAAGACACCCGTGTGTTGAAACAGTTAAGACCAGTTTTAACCATATGTCTGTCATTTTAACATGCTGGTACTAGGTTTACCTAATATTATCAAATCATTGTTCCTGTGAAGAACCAGTTTTAAACTCCTATCCTCTGTAAGAAACTGCTGACTTCGAACCCGTGAACCTCAATCAGTGTTAGGTTACATAATGATTTCAACATATTGCTGAGATTTGTGAATGCCTGGGTACCTACAAGGCTAGTATTAATGTGATAGTTACTTCAATACACTGGCTGCAGTGTTTATACAATGTATTTATATTTATTATATACTTAAGAAAAAGAGTATCAATAAAGAAAAACGAAATTTTGTGGTCAAATTTTCTGAGGCTTACAGTATATTAGATCATAATTACTTTCATTGGGATAGTAGCTTGTTCAAGTTTTGTGTTTTATTGTAGAATATAAATGCTGCAGATCTCCTGAAGACACATATAACAGGTGTGATCAGTCATGGACATGGTGGTTTCTGCACTTATTTGGATATAAATGACTTCCCTCATGACCCCAACCTTACTATAAACATTTTGTTGAAAACATTCAAGAGAACTGCTGAAAATAATGTAAGTAAAAATTTTCATACAAGCATAAAAAAATTGTATATTCCATCAGAGTTGTTTAAATTGTTCCATCCTTTCAAAACCCTGGTTGATTGGAATTGGTAATTTTACATCTTGAAATGTTTTGTGCTTGAAAGCCTGTTTGAGGTCTGTGCTTGTAATGAAGAAACGCTGTATTGTCAAAAAAAGATGGCTACTGCTGATCATCATCATGTTGATTAAAATTGTTGAAATACCAGTAAATCTAAAATATATTTTCAAGAAACCCTCAGTCAGATTTGGAATTTCATGGAACTTGAATACCGTCTAAATTGAAAACTGAAAAAAAAATTGTTTGAGAAACTTGTCAGGAAATTTCACACATACCCCTCAAATGAAATTTGTTGTGCCAGAGATGTTGTTATAAGATGTGACAGGTTGATTGTCGGACAATAACACCACACAGATGCAGTAAAAAAAAGTTAATTATGCCAATGCAGAAGCCAGGATTCAAACTTGTACCAGACATGGACATCACTTGACAAGGCAATGAAAGAGCACTTTAGACAGCAGTTACGCTGTCCACAAAAGCCCCAAACAATTTTGCACAAATAACTGATATCTAAGTGACTATGCCACATTGTAAACGCCAGTTCAAGGTTTATATTATAATACACACCATTGCAACACTTAAAGCATTTTCTATTGAGATTGAAGTTGTAAAATGGCAACTCATTGAATCCCAGGTGATATAGGTATAGAATAGTGGTATGTCTATGTATACAACGAATCTAGTTCAGAGCATTTTAAATGTTTTCTTTTTTTTAGGAAAATTGCCTTCCACCTGTATGTTATATTCAGGCTGACAATTGTTCCCGAGAGAATAAGAACAAATATGTCCTTGCGTTTTGTGAGCTTTTGGTTGCAGAGAGGATATTTCATGAGGTAATTTTGCACCTGGTCTGTAATATTATTATTAAGTGTGAGTGGACTATATACTGTCTACTGTTCTTAGAAGAATTTATATGTGTATTAAACAGTAGCTCTAAGGACAGTTAAAATCTTTAAATACACAACGTATGAATTATTTGAAATTAATGTAGCCCAATTTTACCAATGTTAGCCTGTCCATTTGTCTGTCCCATCCTGTACTGGTCTGTCTTACTCAAAGTAAAGTATAACTTGTGCTATACCACTTAAACATGTACTCTATATTGTCTTTGACACAAGATTAATGAGACAGACAAGTTATTGCCCTTTTGCACTTGACAAGTTTAAGTTATAAATATAGTGTAACATCTCGTGAATCGTAGTATATAGTTGTGGTTCTGAAATGAAACTCCACTGTTGATATACTCTGTTATGTCAATGAACATGTTAAACTTCAATGACAAGTTATACAACTAAATTTCACATTTCCTAGAGTTATTGTTCTTCAGTACTTAGCAAATATCTTTGCATGGCATGATGCAAAGCCATTATGTTTAAGCTTTTAATAATATTACAGGTACACTTATCCTTCCTGTATGTTGGGCACACACACGAAGATGTTGATGCAGCATTCAGTCGGATCTCAGAGGTTTTAAGAACTACAGATGCGGAATCATTAGATGATCTGATGGATTTGCTTCCAAAACAAGAAAGGATTACATCTTTATTTGATGTGAAAAGTTGGCTAGTGCCACAGATTGATGACATCCAGGGTCACTCTGAACCACTGCATTTTAAATTCACAAAAACTGAAACAAAAGTACAGGCTTACTTCAAAGGACAGCATAGTGATGCATGGTTAAAATTGAATGGAAATATTTTAAAAGCCACCCCTACAGGACAGCCAAAACTGATATATCCAGATTTTAAAAATATAGATCTTGACAGACAGCTGAAACAAATTGTTGCAGTGAAAACTTTATTTAAGAAAACCTCTTCCTATAATAAGTGGATAAGTTTTTATGAAAATTTAAAAAACACAAATGTTGAGGACACTGTTTTCATATTGAATGTTTTGCCACGCCAGAAAGAAATTGAAAGGGTAGTTGTTGACACTGTACCTCCAGAAGTCAGAGAATTGATTCAGAAAGAAATAAAAATTCCTAAGGTATGGGATTAATATAAATATTGCATAAGTTCTGTGAAACTAAGAATGTAATAACTTGTTTGTAAATAAGAATGTTGTTTACAACTAAGATGACAGATTATTAAAAAAACATTAATAAAAACATTTTTTTGGGCATTCTGGTAATACATGTAGCTATGAATTAGATGGTATTACATTGCAATAATATTTTTATTACTTGTGTAATTATATTCTACTAGAAATAATGAGCATTTTGGGTATCGAGTGTATTGTATCAAGTAGATTATACTGTTATTATGATTTGCTAGGTCAACATCAAGAAGCGCAAGACAGTACAAAGGAAAGAACATGTTGAAAAGAAGAAAAAAGGAAATCAACAATCAAAAAGAGGTTATTATTTATACATTTTGTAAACTTGTCAAAATGCCTAATTGTAGCACAAAATATAGGCCTCTAAGACTTGTAATAAATCGCTATCCACCCATTAATTGTACAATTTGAATGATTTGTGGTACTGCAACATATTTTAAAATGCTGATTTTATCGATAATGACTGGAATGTATAGCTTTAACGTTTAGGTTAAGTATTAAAATAATAAAATCTTGAAATTAATCTTCTTTTTTTAAGTAATTTAGTTTTACACCAGTGATAGGGAGTGTCTCTTTTATGAATTTACTGTGTCTAACATTGGGTTAAAGATTATGCTATTTATTAAAACCGATCAAGTGCTCAAGACAAGCAAACATGAAACACTCAGAAAGAGTGATATACTTAACCTCTTGTCTAACCTATCGTTTAAGTGACTTTAACAAAGTAAATATAAACATATATATTTTTATACAATATATTTATCATTTCAGGTCCAAGATGTCAAAGAAAAGTTCAAAATGAGATGTCAGTAGTAATACCTTTAACAGATGAAATAAAAAGACACATTTGGCTGAATATCTTCATGGATTTATTAGAAACGTGTATAACAATGCTATTATTTATGTTTTTAACATTGATGTCTTTCGGGTTGTTTTGCTTAGTGTTGGTTTTGAAATATTTAGCAAAGTTGTTCATACGTTTGGTCGCAAGTCACGTAGGGAAAAGTGCTCATTGTCACAACAGAACAAAGGCTGCCTTATGCATATCTTAAAGTAATGTAAGTTTAAAATTTTATCTTTGGAATGGTATACACTTGTCAAAATGTTCAGCTGGCAGAACATTTATTTCGCTTTCGTATTATGTCTGCACATTGTATTTCTTTAAAATGTTCAGCCGGCAGAACATTTCTTCTAACCTTTTCAAAATATTTTGAAGGTAGAACTATATGTATTTTCATTTTTATCTTTGGAATGGTATACACTTGTCAAAATGTTCAGCTGGCAGAACATCTATCTTGCTTTTGTATTATATCTGCACAATGAATTTGGTAATCATGTTCAGCCGGCAGAACATTTCTTCTAACATTTTTAAAACATTCTGAAGGCAGAACAATATGTATTATCATTTTTATCTTTGGAATGGTTTACATTTAGCAAAGTGTTCAGCCGGCAGAACATTTATTTTGCTTTCGTATAATGTCTGCACATTGTATTTCTTTAAAATGTTCAGCCGGCAGAACATTTCTTTTTACCTTTTTAAAACATTGTGAATCCAGAACAACATGTATTTTCATATTTATTTTTGGAATGGTTTATGTTTAGCAAAATATGTTCAGCCTGAGCCAGCAGAACATCTATTTCACTTTCGTTACAATATCATCAGATTGCATGTATTTCTTTGAAATGTTCAGACGGCAGAACTTCTGCTAGCAGCTTTAAGTGCATGTTTTCAGAAAATGTTCTGCCAGCAGAACAAACTTTATTTTCAATTCTCTATGGAATTGTACACTATGAATACATTTAGCAAAATGTTGACCCTATAGAACTTTTTCTACTTATTGTCTGCACATTATATATATTTCTAACAGTTGTTCTGCCAGCAGAACATTTTTTCTAGCAACTTTAAGTGCATGTTTTTAGATAATGTTCTGCCAGCAGAACAAAATATGAACATTTTGGTAAATAAACTTTCATTAGACAATTAATACATCTTTTGTTCTGCTGGCAGAACATTATCTAAAAACATGCACTTAAAGTTGCTGGCAAAAAAGTTCTGCCGGCAGAACAACTGTTAGAAATATATGCAATATTATATTTTCATTTCTCTATAGAATTGTATACAATGAATAAATTTAGCAAAATGTTGTACCCTGCAGATCATTTCACTTTTTCTACTTATTGTCTGCACATTGTATATATTTCTTAAAGATGTTCAGCCGGCAGAACATTTCTGCTAGTAGCAGCTTTAAGCGCATGTTGAAAGAAAATGTTCTGCCGGCAGAACAAACTATATATTTTCATTTCCCTAGAACATTTCACTTTTTCTACTTATTGTCTGCACATTGTATATATTTCTTAAAGATGTTCAGCCGGCAGAACATTTCTGCTAGTAGCAGCTTTAAGCGCATGTTGAAAGAAAATGTTCTGCCGACAGAACAAACTATATATTTTCATTTCTCTAGAACATTTCACTTTTTCTACTTATTGTCTGCACATTGTATATATTTCTTAAAGATGTTCAGCCGTTGGAGTATTTCTGCTAGTACTTTTAGAAAATGTTCTGCCAGCAGAACAAAATATGTGTTCTTTATCTAATGAATAATATATTTAGCAAAATGTTCAGCTGGCAGAACATTCATTTAAATGTCATTTGATTGTATGCATCTTGTAAAAATGTCCAGCTGCCAGAATGTTTCACTGAGCAGCTTTAAGTGCATGTTTTCTGAGAAAGTTCTGCCGGCAGAACAAAATTATATTTCGTTTCTCAATGGGATGGTATGATTTAGCAAAATGTTCAGGCGGCAGAACATCTATTTCACTTTTTCTTGCAATATTTTTAGATTGTATATATATCTTAAAAATGTTCAGCCAGCAGAACATTTCTGCTAGCAGCTTTTAACAAATGTTTTTAGAAAATGTTCTGCTGGCAGAACCAAATTTATTTCCATTTTCCATGGAATGAAGTTAATATTACTTTTGTAGATATTGTTTTAACAAAATGTTCAGCCGGCAGAACAAAATATAATTTGGTATCTATGTAATTAAGTACTTGGTATAACATTTTTTTGACTGTCATGTGTATGTGTATAAGTGTGTCTATATTTCTGAAATAGTGTTCAGCCGGCAGAACATTTTCCTAGTTTATATTGCTTTTGTATATACTGCTTTTATATATTTATTAATATAAATTCATTTTATTATCATTGAATTTTGTGTTTTTTATTAATTTCTCCATTTAATATGAAAAAATACCATTCATTTTACTGCCCAAAATGCCAATAATGGTGGTTTTAAAAGGGACTGATGGGACAATCCCTTTTTATAATGGATGCTGTTATAGATCAAAATATGCAATTTTAGCATATCGTTTAATATGCTCATTTTAAAGTATTGTCGTATGCTAAGAGCTATATTTCTTTATTTTTTATTATTTTATTCTCATCCACAAATAACTATTTTGAAATAAAACATACCAAATAGTTTAGGGATACATTTAGGTATGTAACCAACAGGCTATCAGGCTTTTCTCTTATTTGCATAATAAGAGGCTACATGACTGTAAACTAAGATAAGTTAATACACAACTTTGACAGTGAAACAATGAATAAAACGTACCATGAAGCCGACTGTAATTTGTACATATACTAACTTGCGCGATCTCAGAATATCACAATTAAACCACAACAAAGGGGACCCGGTAAATTCATTTATTTGTGTTTATGAATTAACTGTTCTTACTAAATTGTCGTGAATTATGTGCATATGATGACATTATTACATGTAACCGTTGCAAGATGGATTTTGAATTAAACCATCTTCTATGTCTGGCCTGTAACAAGCTTATAAATGAACACTACATTTTTAGAATAATTACATCGTGACAAACAAACGCATGGCATAAGTTTTTTCAACGATGTGTTGCATTGTTTGTCATAGTCCCAATTGATGCCGTATCTCAAATTTCATCCGATGGCAAATTTCTTATGTACTCCGACATTCTTTAAACGAACCAGTTTTTTAAAACTTAGATCAGGAACATAATTCGAACTTTACGTATTATCGAGGTGGTTCTATCGTTTTTTATTTCACTGATTCAGTTCCATAGGCTCGTGATTGGCAAGTAGGTATGCTAAGATGCGATATATAACTATATCCCTGCTGGCCGGATGATCCACCGAAGAGGACATAAATTGCTAGCATTATGAAAATCATAAAGAAACAATGAAACAACAATATAGTTGTGTCATGTAAGGTAGTGTTGTTAGCTAGCCTTGGGCTCAGCTTGGTAATAACAGTTTCTGTCATGTCTTAAGTGTGTTATTCCTATACAGTTATACTTTCAATACATATATTGAGGAGTTTTGTTATATTTTTAAGTATGAGAGTAATATATCAATTTCCTATTCATAACAAAATAAACTACATGTACCTTTGAATTATAAGTCGTTACCAGCATTTTGTTTTGATAAACACTTGTGTTTTAAGAACCAAATATAACACAATGTACGGTAAACCTATTTCATGGGAAGTTGTCGTAGGTATGTAGGTTGCAGAGCCACACAGTTAAAGATTCAAAACGTCCGTGGTATTGCCGTATTTTAACATATTTATCACTTCCACAAGTATGTGCAAGTGTGAAAGTTTTATGCCGTTATATTTACAGAGTTTATGCAATCGTTAAAGTGTGAGAAAGTTGTTGGGCTTTTGTAAAACAATTGTTGAAGTGTTGATGAGTTGAAAATTATTGGTTAAATGTATAAATCAGATGCTAAACTGGTGAACACATATCTGCACATAACCCATGCAAATATACGAATTTATAAAAAGCATGATGATGTCTGTCTGTTGATCATATTCAGCTGTAAAGAATTGGACTGCTAAATTCAAGTTGGAAGATGATCCATTGTTATGTTGCCCAACAATGTTACTACACAAGTTCAAGTTACCGCTGTACGTCGTTGGATAATAGATAATACATGCTTTAGACCAACGTTTGGATTCCATCTAAATTATCTTGTCTGATTTTCTTTACCTTTAAATCAGGGTACCGAAGATGTTTACACAATACCAAAATTTACATACATTTAATATTTACAGAGCGGTTTTGATTTCAGCAAAATTCAGGATATTTTCTGAAGAGAATTGTGACCCCGGATGAGACATAGTGGCATCACTTTGATCCACAGTCGAACGTTCAAAGCAAGCGTAATGAAAAGTACCTAACTCGCTTGTACAATTGTTTGTGCATTGCTATGTTGTAAAGTATAAGACTTCAGACCTGCTAATTTGCTTTTCGTTCTTTTTAAATATGCACTAATGAAGGATTTTAAGTAATATCTTTTCAACTGGCTCGATATCTGACGGGAAAAGTATTTGACCAGTTTATAATATATATAAAGTTCTATTCTTCTTTTACAAAAATGATACAACTCCCTTCCTTACAAAATATATACTGAAAAGATGATAAACGAAACTGAAATGGGGACAAGGCGATGTTTTAGCCCCTATCGCATGAAGCTTTGATGTATCCTCGAAGTACCAGTTTCAGTGACCCTAAGAATACTTCTGGCAGAATTACCAAAAGTTATTAAGAAGACCTATCAATTTATGCATTACTATTGTGTTATCTGTCCTTCATCTGTGTGATGTAAAATAAAGTTGAAAATATCCCACCAAATTATAAAGTGTCACAAGCACCCCTGTTTTGCATTACAGATACTGAGTCGTACCTTTTTCAGTGACCCCTACTTCATTTGTAAACAAGTGAAATAGCTGTAAATTGGCTTTTGCTAAACGTTGACTCTCACAAACTGAACCAAAAACAATTGCCTGAGTGAGCCTTGTTTATTATGAGATACAGATCACATTCATCTTAATGGTTACATGGTATATGAATTATGTGAAGCACAAGGGATGGGGTTCAAAGATTGGGCAAAATAATGGTTATTTTACATAAAATTGAATGAAATGTTGTTGTATTTGGTACGTGGCATTCCCTGTTTGATATTATTTTTGTTTTTATGCAACAAAATTCTGTTTACTATATCTCATAAAAAAATTGAAGACATGTGCCTCCTTATTTCAGTAATATTAGATCTAAAAGTTAATAACCACTTCTCAGATCGACCAGTTTTCAATTCAAAAATCATAAGCAGATCATGTGCTTCAAACATTTTATCAGGAAGTTCTTATTGGTCAGTTATTGCTGCATACAAATAGGTTATTTGAATTTATTTAAATTAGTTGAAATTATGTGTTTGACCACAGAACTACATCTCAACTTGAAAGTGTAAAAGTAATAAGAAAAAGGCCTCATAATCAACCTCATGATTAAACTGTGTCTGTCAGCACATTTTCGGCCAATCTGAAAGAGGCTAAAATGGAATACTTCACAATCCTTGTAAAAATAGTTATCCAAACTATTACACTTAGAAATAATTGCATACTTGCAAAGGGTCGCTGAAACAGGTCAGTCACTGAAACAGGTCCTCCTACGATATATACTCAAAACTATAATATGAAAAACATATTGATCCTTCCATGTAAGACTTTTTAAAATCCAGCAAAATGTTTTGGAGAAATGACGTTGACAATGTGAGGCTAATGGACGGAAAAGAGGGAAACAATATATCATCCTCTTGAGCCATAACACACACACAGCTACTTGGCATTAATAAGAGCAATTAACCTAATTAAGAAAAGCAATTGTTGGAAGAACATCATAAAACATTGTGAATTGTGACTGTGTTTTAACGACTCTACTTTTTCGCAGTATATAAAAATACGTTTGCAGCTCGTAACTTCTGCAGATACCTGTTGTTCCACCAATAGTGTACATGCTTTTAAATATTGCGTTTTAGATGGTATTATATAAATGGTGTTTACAGTGGTGCATCAGCGCATATATTGCAAAAAAGTAATTTTCTTTTTGTTGATTCGCCCAATATAAACACAAACAAAACAGTCCAAGGGAAAACGTTTCAATATTCGAAAATTTTGACGTTAACAATTACATTTCCGGATTGTCAAAGTACTTACGTATTTTGATCTATACTCACCTTATACCATTATGGCTACGTTTGAATGTAAAAAAGTGTAATCTCTATGGATATCGCTAGCCTATGCCTACTTCTTTATTCACAATAATACAATCGTAAGCGTAGATTAATGTCATAAAATAAATACCTTACCTTGCAAAATTCATACATTTTTGATAAAATGTGCATGAAATGCTTCAAATTCTCACTGACTAAGGGAAAACTACTGAGTATAACCATTTTTAGATTACCCTGCAAACAACAGAATGTATCTAATTGTATAAAACTGGCTTACTATATATTAATTAACTCAACAGCTCAGCTATATTGCAATTGTTTCTTTTGTTAACTAAGGCCACACCAAAATAATAAGTTTGTAATCGGGATATTTTGAGAAAAAACACTTGGAGGCGGCGAGCGAAAATATAATTTTAATATTTTTTATTTGTTTTGAAGACATTTTTGAGCGAGCGAAGAAATATGTATCATTTATGTTGACATTTAATAGCAAATATCAAACTTAATGTTTCATATTACCTTGTAAGACAACACAACTTTCAACTTTTCTTTTATTGGATAAATAGTACAGGTAAATGTACTATTTCTACTAAAATAAATAACTCTTTTGGCACACACATAGTATGTTTCAGTAACTGTCAAAGCCAATTTTTTCCTGTAACAATTTTCTTAAATTATTTTAGTGAATAAACCTTGTCCAAGCTAGAGCCAAATTTTAGGGAGAAGTTATTTCTCCCTGAGCTGAAAAGTTTGGAGCCTACCGAGAGAAGTGACTCAAAGTGTTCAAAGTGAAGTAGTTCTAATAATACGTAATCATTAATTGTTGTGTGATAAGTCAGGATATTGGGCATTATTATGAGACTTCATCTAGATAAAAGAGTTTTTTATAGACTGATTTTCTTGCAATTATATTGCTTGAACACACCATTTACATTATATATGTAATTTGATAGTAAGCATGCACAGTTACAGCCGAAACCTACTTTCCGCCATTTCATCGTTTTCATACATGTATATGGCCCTGTTTGAATGTCATATTAATAGCCAACAAATAAGACGATAGGTGTTCTACAATAAGTAAGATGACAGCAATATGTACCGGTAGTCAGCACGGTATTAAAGGCCATACAAACAAAGGTAAATTCCATTCTATTGGCAAAATATTTTGCAAAAACTAGCTGAAGGGTATTAAAATCCACTCTTCAGCAAGTTAAACTGGAAGGTCTAAGGTATAAAACTCATTATTGTTGCTCAAAATACAGCTGATACAAAATGTCAACCTGTTTTCGGACAGACGCTTCCGCGGATACGCTAATTTTCAAATCATTTTTCTAACACAAAAGTAATGATAGCTCCAAACTTTTTTTAATTTCAGAGGTAAAGGTGTCATGAGATCAAAGAATGCCGCCGAAACTGTCATATTTGTTTGATCTTTGTGAAGCACGTGCCATTAAAAAGATAGAAATATTTTGACAGTTTGGAACATGTACACGTAGCTTTTGACTTCGGATTATTAAATTCTTACAATGTAGTTTGAAATAAATAATATTTTGAGTAAGTGTAAGATTATTTTCTTTTTGATGATACACTATATTTGTCTCTATCAATAGATTGATTGTGTGTTGGCGGGGTTGTTTATGTCGATCAGACAGCATGGAAAGTTGTTGATTGTGGAGTCTTTAAAGTCGTGAATATTCGAAAATAATCAACATACATTGAATTTCTATTTTTGTATTGATAGATAAAAGTTAATCAGTGAAAAGATATAACCAAACGTCACCGTGACCGGACATTTTAATATTTGGAGGACTATGTTGTTTCCGGACGAAGTAAAACCGTTTTCTCACGAAACAGATATATATTTCCGCGAATTTACCCGTGATAGATAACCCTTTCCTTCGCCGTTTATCTCTCATCGTTGCCGAACTATTTTTACGTAAATTATAAGCTGCCAGCACGTCACATAAAATCGAAAAATTACTGTAAAAGTTTTATTTTTAAAATAAACAAAGTGTTGTGGGTAACCATTTTCAACCCATCTATAGCAGTTTCGAGAAAAAATTGATTTTCATTTGTTCATCCCCATCCGTATTTACATTTATTTCTTCTTATTTGTGTGAAAATGCGATTAAAACGGTGAGAAAACAAATAAACCATGTCCATTGAGTTGCGGATAAGGAATTCCCATCCTCGGGTTGAGATACATCAAAAAGTTCGGCAGAGCCTCGTTTTTGGGACGTATCTCAACCCTCGGATGGGATTTCCTTATCGACATGTTAGATTTATCTTACCGTTAAAATGCGCGACTTTGCTCTTTGTCAATAGCGACCCAATAAAAAAGATAATCGATAATTTTGTTATGGTGCGGGCGTGAGCCAATAATAAAAAAATATGTATTTGTGTTTTAGAAAAAATCATCGTGCGGCAATACCGATGACCAGCTTTTTTAATTGGTGTGGCCTAAATGCCAATGTAGCGAGACTATGTTATATTAAAGTGTTAACAACACAAAAGTGAAATAAATGTAAAGAAAGGTTTGGTTTTATTTAGCCCTTCAAATCGGTTATTTGTATATTTGGTAGCTGAAGTTTGGATGTTTTCGATCTAAGCTAGAATTACATTCGCCAAAATCTTCAAACAATTTGTCTTTTGTATAGACTATACTTTATTTCCGACTTGTTTATTTTACAACGACTGTAGAATAAGGTATTGCAGCTAATATTAAATTTTTCTAAGAATTTGACCAGTACTCACGCCTAAAGAATGGGTTGTTGCAGATGAAATGAAAATGTTACTAAAGACGGCAATGGTTGCTTAGAAAGTCGCCGGTTGCTGAGGAGAACTACTAGAAAAAGAAACATACAAAATAACTGTACTCAAGCCATTGCAGTTTGGACAAGAAGACTAACATTTTAATTTTTGTTCTTGTATTAATCTAATAATTCTTATGAACCCAAGGCGGGCCACCTTTTGAACCTATGGGCACGATCTATACAATATCCGTGAAGATCCTTCTAACAAATATCTTAGCTTAACACATTGCGATTTATGACAACACGCTGGAAATTCCGCTTCCAACACGTGCGGACGATACCAGAAACGTTTGATTTATACACATGAGTGATGGATAGTACTAACAAAAATAAAATATCTCACCTATTTTTGTATTTTGCAATTTTGAGACTTTAAGACATATATATTCTGAAAGTTATCTTGCTCTACTGGAGAACAGAACAGTCATAAAGATTAAGGTTATGGGTAAACATATAAGTAAATGTGCGGAAAATGATACAGTCAAATACTTAGAGCTTTATTATGTGTTGTGTTTTTGTTGCGAATGTTTCTATTTACGCGGCTTACACACGTTTTTGGAGATATCAAAATACAAACCATTGAGAGCAACGATACAAACATCTATATTGCAAAGAACATAACATTTATTCCCAGCTTCGAACGGGAATGGCAGGCTAACAATTCTGACGCGTAGAAGCGGGTCAGGACAATAGTTTGCCTCACCCCACCAAATGTATGATATGCATGTACAAATGTATCTAAGATGTGCTGTTAAAATGTGGTTTCAGAAGCTTAACCTACTTATAAGATTTAACTTCTTTGAAGACCGATATCGAAACTTTGTAACGCTATTTAGCCAAGCAGGCAATTGTGCATTTACAATTTGCAATGTAGTTTTAGGGGACATTCCTAGTTGTAAGCCTTGTTAGATAACTGCTGATGGTCAAGATATTTCTTTTAGTGATTTATTTTGTAGTCATTTGCACGACAATAGTTAGATATATAACACATTTCAAAAATTGTATAGGTTTACATTCTTTCTAAATACAATTAATATCAAGAAGTGGTAAAATACGGTGTTCAGTCAGAAATAAAGTGACTTCCAACCTCCGGTGTTTATTTTCATATTCATTTTGACATACTCACACAGATAAAAAC
Source organism: Saxidomus purpurata (assembly GCA_022818135.1). Lineage (NCBI taxonomy): Eukaryota > Metazoa > Mollusca > Bivalvia > Venerida > Veneridae > Saxidomus > Saxidomus purpurata. The sequence goes on from JAFMSR010000019.1 coordinate 8,662,830, forward strand.
TAAATCTTGTTGGTTCATAACAAATCATCTCTTAATTTTAAAACTTCTAGAACGATTATAGTATCCTATTTTTCAGAAATGACATATGTGTCCCTGAATTTGTCGTTGAATAAAATACAGTCATGATTTTGCATGCGTAGTAATTAAATTACGAGTGATCTACTAATTTCGCTTTCGAACGACTGGTTGTATTCTGTTAACGATAAAATATTGGCACATATTTATTATTTTGATTCTAACACGTAATTTTCTTTGAAAACTATCCCGAACCATGTTCAACTCGTACCAGGGAATGATTGTAATGTTTTGCTTCTAATTGTATTTTCTAAGTACAATGTTGATAAAGTTCTCTACTCATAAAGTTTTCTTCGTCGACAGACGTGGTTTAAAGTCCTGAAAAATTTTCTTTGAAATTGGAACATATGTACGTCTCGTTGTAATATGAAGGCATATTGCTATTCTTAGCAATTGCTGTCAGTTGTTAAACTGGGAGGAGTGTCTACGTATTTCAGAATGATGCGCTATCTATTTATCGAGACATTCCTGTCTTTTAAACACACTGTGTTTTATGTTACCCGGTTTCTTTAAAATATTCAATAAAGTTTCCATGTTTAAAGGCATTAGGTTTTTAAATGCAATAGTGTCATGTTTGTTGCTGTGTCGTATTTGTTGCTTTATCTTATATAATATATATAGAGAGAGCTTTATTTTCAGTAATAATCAAAAACACATTGTTACATATTCTTGAACAATAATTTGAAACAACATTTTAGGCTAGTAATATGTTATTACAATTTACATCTTTTGGTGCATCTATTTGCAAACATATCATAGCTTTATATTAACTATTCAGGACTTTCAAACTTTTAACGTGAGCTATTGTGGCCAGTCTGTGTCCGGCGTCCATGGTAAAAAACTAGGACAACGTGCCGCGAAATGACGTAATGACATGTCATTCAATTTCCAATGAAGCATTTTACAAAAACATATCGTTTGAAATGTTACGCTTAAAGGGGCTTCTTCTTCCCTTCATCATTCCAACTATTTCTCATCCACGCACAAAATTTAAGAAAAATTAGGTCAAGTGCAGGGGTGTTTGGCGGAACTTTAATCCAATAGAACAACACCTTCAATACTTTTTTGTATTTGTCGTCTTCTTCGGAGCATCACTGTGTCAAAAGGTTTATATTCAATACACACAAAGTATCAATGGATTGTGAGTTAAAATAAAATATAGTTACCTGTTAGTAAGCAAATGAGTTGCTGTGTAATTTTTCGTATCTTGTTTTTATCCTAATGATAGTGCCCAAACTAACTTCATTTTATGCGTCAGCTTATTTGTATTTTCTTCTCCTGTTTCATATGGATATATGTTAACGGTAAACATAAAACATTCGAACAGTCAAAAATGTTAAAAGAGCTAATCAGAAAACATTAAAGTGGTGAATAACCAAGGTACTATGTTTACTAAACCTTGTGGTATTTACGTAGTTAACTTTTTTGAACAGATTAAAGTTTAAATACGCATTTTTCGTTTTGTTAGCGTAAGTTCATAAATCGACCGAGTTACGGATGTTTGAATATAGGAGGACTGAAACACTTTACAAATTTGGATATTTTGCTGTGTTTGCTTTTTTTATGCTTCGGGAAATTCAACACCAATTTCAGATAAACACTGAACAATATACATTGTAAAAATGTTTTTTTCAAATCAATAGGACATATAGTTTTGCAACATTATATAGTTTTGCAACAGTGAAGTTAACACATTGTACAATCACGAATCGATAAAATATGTATTGGACTTTCGTGTTTTTGAGTCATCATTGAACAATGTAGACTTGAAAAGACGAAATATCAGTTTAAGATTTCAAGATTGAGATTGTCGCGCTTGTTCTCCATTCAAGAGATAGCGCGTTCGACAATCCTCAGTGTTCGCAATAAAACATATTTTTACAAATTTATCTACTCTTGCTTACAAATAAATATCATGATGGTACACAAGTATTCCAACTTTTATAGAAATATATCAAAGTGTTCGGTCAATAATTGTATTGATACGAAATACCTACATTTTTGTAACAATGCGCTAAAGGGCCTTGAATTAAACAGAAAGTAAATCTGTGACAGAGCTACCTTGCCTTGCATACAAATCGGGCTAATGTTGCAAACGTATTCAAAATTTTAAGTTATATCTTATAGGGTGAAGTCAATTAGTGGATTCTACCATGATTCAACGTATTTTCTGTGTTGAAAAGGGCCTATTATTCTGACAAAAACGTTCACAGAGTTATGTACGCTTGATCTTAAGTTTTGTAATTTTCAAAGCAATAACTAAGACGGTTTTAAAAAAGTAGGGTGGTAGTAAATACTTAACCATTGCCTGACGCCGACGCAGACACCGATGCCGGCGCCGAGGCCAAGCGGTTAAATACTCGCACTAGTTGCTTTCAAGATAGGGTCAATGTTCGTATCACCTGTCAGAAGATAAAGGTGGTTGACATATTATTTTACCGACTTTAGACAGGTTTGCTGTCATTCTTACCCTACTGAAAGCATTTGCTTCATCTAAAACGGAACATCGCTTCTAAGCAACTGAGTATGCAACTTGCTTTTCTCATTAAAATAATAATTGCGTAAAATGTGTCCCGTCTGTTTATCAGTTTCAAACCTTTTTCTTTACAATGTACAAAAACCGAATGAATAGCTAGTTTTTATATTTCCTCAACGAGCGAAATAATATAAATTAATGCAAAAGCCGAACACGTGAAACGTGGCATAGGTACATGTATGTAGGGATAAAGTTATCCTCTTGAGCAAAAGGCCTTTCAGAGGTTTTATGAAACAAAAGTTAACTTATCAAACCATCATATTTTCTCAGAAGCAATATTTTCCCCATTGTATGATATGAGCCCTTATTGACTTGACTAGAATGTAAAGTATTGACATGCCTTTCTAAGTTTTCCTAATCAAAGGTCTTCTCGTCAAACAATGGCATTCATTTCATCATTTGTTCTTTGAAACGTATATTGAGCATTCCTATAGATTTTTGTCTTCTTTTTTGAGTACTCATTTATATTGCTTAAAAAAATCTACAGGGAGCCAATGCCATTTTGTGTATCAATTATCAATTTAATCTTATATACGTGATTCTTGCTTTGTTTCTTAGGTCATTCGGATGTCGAAAAAAGAGGTATGGTGGATGAAAGCTTCTTATTCCTCACAAAGTGTTCTAAATCACATCATTCAAGTTATGCAGAAAACAGCTTTAAACGTTTAGATAATATGATAAGAAGGGCTTCGTCCGTGTATGTTTTGTTCGACAACGGAATGTGCTCGAATCTTTAAATAATTATGGCTTTCACTATTTGATAGCCGCGTAATTTGCGTTCGGCACCAGTTTTTGTAGATGTGTTATATAGTAGGCGATAAAAGGCATGACGTTACCGCCTCGCTGTTTCCTTTTCTATTCAGGTAACAAGGAGAGCTGGTGACTTTGGAATTTTATTCGGCAACATTCTTTAGAAATAGTGTTAATCTCACTAACGTCACCCTGTATAGTAATGGGAAAGCATTAGTTGATTCTTTCGCTATTTTTTGTGCTGCCATAAATTTTTGTCCGTTTTTCGCCGAAGCTCTATGACGTAAAGACTATGTATCTTGTTGAGGTACTTACACACCAATAGACACATTCTATATCGAACTATACTATATGGTTCCTGTAGAATACTTACTAGAACTTTTGACACAGATATCAGTATTGCGTATTAAATAAATTATGCTTATCCTGACCGACAGCGACTCAAACAGAAGTGATTATTAATAAAACATTCCGAATGAAGCAAATGAAGACTAGATGCACTTGTATTTGAAAATGTTTCGTTGATATTGTAATGGTTCCTGATACACTGGATCATTCATGATTCGATGTATGGCGAAATTTCAATTTCATTATTTCAGTTTTCTAAGTATTTTAGAGCATTCAATGTTTGCACTTTTGAGCTCAATGTTTAATTGTGTGGCCTTTGGGGGATTCCTGTCAAACGTCGCCCGTTTTTTCGAAATGTTGTCCGATGTCCTGTTAACCTGCTGTGGTTAACTTGACAAGTGCGTGAACCCTGTAAGATCAAAAACAAAGCTAGACAAGCACAAATCCTTCCGGAAAGGTTTGCGTTTATTTTTCACATAGTTCAGTATAAGAAATTAGAACCATATTTTTTCGTTTGGCGTCAATGTAACATGTAGTTCAAGTTATGTTCCGTCTATATTGTTTGCCTCAAATGTCAGATGATCTTTATTGTATATACGGAAAGAAAGTAAAAAAAATAGAATACATGCTCAAAAGAAGATTAAGGATCGCTTTACTCATTGTTTTTAAACTATGTTTCGTATATAACACTTGATATCGCAACTTTTTGTTTTTATGCAAAACTTCTATCAGACATGTAAACATATATGTATCACATATAATGTTACATACTGTTTTAGAAATAAGCATTTGAAACCGCACACAAAACTACAAAAACAAGCAAATAAACATGTTTTTCAATGAGCCTACATATATTTGTAACTAAGAATTCATTTTACTTTAGGCACGTACACATAAACAAGTACTTAAATTATGTGATACATCTAAAATTTCAAAACTAAGAATGAAACAAAAGCTAGAATGCAACGGTCAGTTTTTGTCACTGGAAAATACGCAACAATTTTATGATTTTATCAGTTAAAATTGCTATTTGCAATTTTGACTGTTCAGCTTAAAAACTCACACGACTTGCATTAGTATGCATGACGTTTTACTTCATGATGGCACTGACCAAATTTTCAGTCCCTTTGGCATCATACAATTTGCAAGCTTGGTCATAAAACAGGTCAAGGTTGTTTTTCAGAGCTACTTGACAATACTTGTACAAAAGAGTCTTCTTTTTGCTGCTGAAGAAATCAACAATAAGGGCGCCGAAAGATGCATCTTGCTTTCTAGCCGTTGGTGTAGTCACTTCTCTTTTCTTTTCAGATGTACACTCGTCAAAAACGACCCTGAACTCCTTGAGATTCTCGTCTGAGAGAGAAAGAATGTCTTTATTTTCAGCTAGAGTAACGTCATCGATGTTAAATTGTTTCTGATAAAATATTATTTCTTCTTGAAATCGAGCCTTTTCTTCGTATTCAGTTTTACTACAAGTAACATCCATTGCAATTTGATCTATTCTGCTTTCGAGGACACTTTTCTTTTCCCTCATGACTTCTTTTGTGATTGATTGTAATGACAAAGCCATCATTTCTTTCTTTAAACCATCACACGACCCTAATAACTCATTATGCAACTTCCCGAAATCATACTTATTTCTTTCTCGATTGCTTATCAGGAAAATTTTCGGCTCTTCAATCCCTTTCTGCCGTAAGTTGTTTTCGATATCCTTTCGAATTAATTTCATAAGTGTGTGTTCGTTGTGATTTTTTGGGTCATCGGCTTTGCTATTGAAAACATCAATGTCAATGTAGGATCTAACGAAGAAAAACTTCTTATTCTGTTGTTGTACTTGAAGCGCTAACCACATGTCGTTTTCTGTAAATCTGCCCCTACTTATTATGACAAAAAAATCGTACTTGTCATACTCAACCTTTTGAAGGTAATCGACTTTCGGGAAATTTGGCGTTCCTACGCCTGGGAGGTCCCAAACAATGAAACTTCTGTTGTGGGGATGTTTGTAGGACTGACAATCTAGTGTGGTTTCAGTTGGTCCAACGTTTGCTGCTCCTGGGTCTTTAGCTGTCAACCCTCGTATAGCATTAACAAATGATGATTTTCCTGATCCGGAAATTCCAGTGACTCCTGTGTGAAGCTCAATACTTTGCCAAACATCTAAATCTTTGCGCAGTTTTTCTCTAATACCAGTAACTCCCCTTTCATGTATTTCTTTTTTATATTCTTCCATGTCAATTTTGATACTAGGTGAGTAGAATCTGTCTTTGTGACTAGGCATAAAGAACCCAAACCACCTGCAAGAAATGAAGTAAATTGTTGTAAGAACTTCCTTGAAAATAATTCACACTAAGCTGGGAGGACTTAGGTTGCATGTCGAGTTATACAAGTGCGCGACGCCAGTCTGGCATCTTAATTACATTTCTATGATTATTACCTTTTTTATAAATTTGCAAACAAGATAATTACTTAAAACTGGGATCTATCAAATCTTAACCGTTACTATTAAAGTTAGGTTTTCGAATGTTCAATGTTCTTTCCTGTCTCTGGCACGCATAAGTTGGCAAATAAGCTTCCTTTCACACAAACCGTTTAGGAATATTTGAAAACCCTTTTAGCTTGATGTACACGGCTTGAAATGCAGTAATCTTAAAAATTCGTTTAGATAGTTTTTTTCTCTTTTCTATCAAAGATTTAGCAAAATATGTTTACTATCACCTATATGATACCTATCAACTTCAAATGTCACATATAAAATACACATGTATAAGTTTTTTTCATTCATTACACTAATAAATAAATTGTGTTTTTGTGTTTAAAAATGGATTTAACATGTAATTCCTTTCTGATGAAGTTATGTAGTCATTCATTATGTGATATAAAAACGTTAAATTCTATAAAAGAAGTCTCAAATACATTTACCCTCTTTACTTGCATATCTTAATTTAAAGCTGAGGCAAAAGCGATTTTAGTATTAACATATGACTTTAATTTATGAAATTACCAGCATAATCAAATAATATTTATCATATAACGAGAACAAATAATCGTACTTGCGGAACATGTTCACCTTTTTCGTCTGAGCCTTCGTGATATCACCTAGAGAAATATATATTGCAAAGTAATTACCTTTTTAAGAATACAATCCTATCGTGAGGTCGTAAGACATATAAACACGTTTATTCAGACAAAATTAACAACACTCAAGTTAGCTTCAACTGCTGTTTTGTGTATCTAACCACACTATCAATGTCAGAGAAACATATTCATTCTGATTTCATTGAAAGAAGGGAAGTCAATCAATGTTCGCCTATAAAAAATATAAGATACAAGTATATTGACATGTGTTACACACCAATGAGTGAATGAAGCATCACAATGTGTGCCTTATTTTATCCGTACATAAATAAGGAAACCAACTATCGTTGATAAGGTAATCGATCAGTTTACCGCAGTGGTCATTCAAGAACAGTTTGACTGAAGCCACGATGAATCTGGATGACAAGGTACTATAATGCAATTAATAGCCTAGTGTTATTTTCTGTTTAAAACTAAAAAAGAATGTAGAAACGAGTTTTTGTCATTACATAGTAATCAACTGATTGCTAAAAATATTTCACATTATTGAGCTCCTGTATGATAAATGATTCGACCTTCCATGCTTCAAAACAGATTCGTAAACGGCTAATTTGTTGGAAAGACGTCAGTGTCAATTCAAAAGGATACAGTATATCTTAAGCGGTGTGTTGGCTGCATATATACACGTATTATCTGAATAGTAACATTCATTTTATTAGTAACTTGTCATGTAAATGTACAGTTTCTTTAATCTGTGCTACTATTAGTAAGTCTTACCCTTTTCACATCTTCCTATGATCACAGTGCCAGTGTTTTTGGTTTCGTGAATTTGCGTTTGAATATCCATGCCTTTTCCTTCTTTTGATGTTTCACCAAACATCGGCTTTTTCTTCATTTCTTCTACCCTATAGTCGTCTTCATATGTATGTAATATTTTTTAAAAATTACATTAACCCTTATTCAATACCAACATATTAATACCAACTACTTGTAAATGTAATTCCGTGTTATGTTTTTCTATATTGAAAACCGCCTTGAAAACAATGATCTAGTAATTTAAACTTATTTGAAAATGGTAGGGAAGAAACGTGTGAAAGCACAGCAAATGGAGGGTATACTTTATACGACCCGTTGTAAACTTGGCGTCGTTGCCAAATTATATTTTAAAAATGTTTTGTTGTTTACGGAAAAGTATGAAGTGTCCTTTTCAACAGTCACACGATGTGACGATATGTGGACAGACATGGGGTCGAGCACTTAAAAAAGTAATCGATTAAATTATGAATATTTTGCTTTTTTCAGTAATCGATTACTTCATGATTACTGCATAAAATGCAAATAATCGATTAGTTATGATTATTTTCCATGGAAGTTATCATGGTTAATGATTACTTCATTTTGTAAATGACGGGGGTTGTTTTTGTTTTTGCACTTTATCTCCATTAGAATTCCAAATATCTTATCACTGAGTCCACACCCCTAAGGTCGAAATAGCTTTCCAGCAATACTGAATAACTCTTCAACACGGACAGAGGTGGCTGGCTGGAAGACACAAGTACAGCATCTCATGGCGAGGTTTGGATATTTGTCATGGTGTAACCTTCAAATTGGTTACAAAATTTAAGGTTGTTCTTATATTTCCAGATATGAATGCTTTGCAATGTTCGCAATGTGCATTCACTTTAAACAGTCTATATAATCAAGAATTCTAAACTAGATTTCAATGAATTGAGCAATGTTAACAAATATTATCGGAAAAGCAGTTTATTCTATTTAATCAGTGTATCATTAAAGTTTTACCCTAAATCGACAGTTAATCAAATAATATAACTGTTCTATTGAGTCGAAGACGAAAGTTAAACCCTAGGGCTGGCTACAAGTTGACTGCTTTAACCAAGAAAAAGTGAGAAATAAGTGTATAATGGTGTTTAAACAATGAAAGTGATAGACAGTGCTTTTCCTATAGCTATTTAATTCTGTATCCAATTATTTAAATGTGTATTTGGTAAAACATTAGATACAAATGTAAAGTAATCTTAAAACAATCAGAAAATAATCACCATTACAATCCATTTTTGGCTGTATTCGATTAAATTATTATTTAAGTAATCAGAAAAATGCATGATCAATGATTAAGCCTGACTACTTTGAACTATTAATCGATTATAAATCATTATGATCAACAAAAGTAGAGTTTCAGACATAAAATAAACAGAAAAATTGTAGGTATCGATGTCATATCACGATAATTTCATTCGTGAACACCAAAAGTAGTTATTTTCACTCGTGGCTGCGCCACTCGTGAAAATATCACTTTTGGTACCCGCTCAGTGAAATTATAACGTGATCTAACACCGAAACCAACAATTATCCTCTATGTAGTACATTACCGCCAGCTTCTTTTCACTTCTGCGTTTTCGGAATAAAACGTTTTTCGTTCGTTTACCATGCGGTTATCGTTTAACCGTGTAACCGTTAAACGAGAATTCCCTTCTGCGCATGCGTACCGTGAAACGTGAATTAACATTTGCGCATGCGCCGCGTGAAACGACATAACGCATACGCATATATATATTCCTCGCCTTTTTATGGCATATTCAGTAAAGCTTTCACCATTCGTTTATATCATTGTCAAGCCTTAACCGTCCAAAACATTTTGTCGAAATAGTGACCATCGTTTCGGAAATGTTCTTACTAAGAAAATGACTGGTCACACATGTACATTTGTTTAAATAAAAAAATATGATTCAGTTTACAAATTTTGGAAATGTTTAATTTTTAAGTCTGTTTACACTTCATATCTCCATTTATGGTATTATACACTTGAAATATCACCAAAATCTTAAATACATTAATATGTTACAATTAAATAGATACTATCATGACCAGTTTTGCTAGGCGTATAAACGGAGTTGAGGAGCTGTACTGGTGATGGGCGGAAATTATTCAGCACCTTCAGTGTGATTATAATGTAACAAAGAATGATAAAAATTAAAGTATAAACAATAATATTGTGTCACACTTAGCCAAATAACTTCAGCCAGTAAAAACTTTATTGCCACAAGCCTTAGTCACGTAGCTTTAGCTGGAACTCACTGCAAATATTCCCCATAACAAGAGATCCAGTATATAACATTTCTGATTTAACTGATAATCTACAAACATTCGAATGACAAAGACACATTTGAGACACATTAAGTGAATGACCAGGATCTCTGAAGAATGCAATAAACCGGTACCTCTCATGGCTATCAATGGGCCTACTATCAGAAACCCAAAAGTAATATATAGCAAGTTGCTTATAGCTCTTAATTCTTCTTCGCTTTAATTAAGAAGCAATAAATGTCTCTATGTATTTTATTGGACAGACATGGGGTCGACGACTTGAAAAAGTCATGATTATTTTGCTTTTTTTCAGTAATCGATTACTTCATGATTACTGTATAATTTGCAAATAATCGATTAGTTATGATTTTTTTTCAATGGACGTTATCATGATTAATGATTACTTCATTTTGTAAATGACGGGGGTTGTTTTTGTTTTTGCTTTTTATCTCCATTAGAATTTAAAATGCCATATTACAGAGTCCACACCCCTAAGGTCGTAATAGCTTTCCAGCAATACTGAATAACAGCTCAACACGGACAGAGGTGGCTGGAAGACACAAGTACAGCATCTCATGGCGAGGTTTGGATATTTGTCATGGTGTAACCTTCAATTTGGTTACAAAATTGAAAGTTGTTCTTATATTTCCAGATATTAATGCTTTGCAATGTTCACAATGTGCTTTCACTTTAAACCGGCTCATATTCAAGAATTCTGAACTAGAATTCAAATGATCGAGCAATGTTAACAAATATTATCGGAAAAGCAGTTTAGTCTATTTAATCAGTGTATCATTTAAGTTTTACCCTATATCAACAGTTAATCAAAGAATATAACTGTTCTATTGTGTCAAAGACAAAAGTTAAACCATTGCGATTGCTACAATTTGACTGCTTTAACCAAGAAAAAGTGAGAAATAAGTGTATAATGGTGTTTAAACAATGGAAGTGATATACAGTGTTTTTCCTATAGCTATTTAATTGTGTATCCAATTATTTAAATGTGTTTTTAAAATTGTAAAAATGACATATAAAATTGAATATCAATGTAAAGTAATCTTGAAAAAATCAGAAAATAATCATGATTACAGCCCATTTTTGGCTGAAATCGATTAAATTATGATTTAAGTAATCAGAAAAATGCATGATCAATGATTAAGTCTGAACTATTAATCGCAGTCCATATTTCGAAAATGGCCATAAATACTTAACACTTTACATTACTTTATCACATTCAGCAACCTTTTTTTTTTCAAATTACACTGCAGAAGGGAAAATCTGCTACCTGGTCATTCTATAAAGAGTGCTAAAACTTTAAAAAGGCGCTATGCTATGCCTTTCAAGGTAGAGGTATGAAGAACACTTATTTGCAACACGACAACAATTTATTCCTTGAATCAGCTGTTGTCGTCATTTTGTTTTGCAGGAAAGGGTACGTGATTTCCACATGCTTCCTATTTCTATAACATTACGCCTTGTGACTATTTCTTTTTTCCACAAAGAAAAAGTAATAATTATGCAGTTCTCTAGACAGGAATTGAGGTCTGCGATTTGTCGCTATATGTTTGGTATTCCTACAATTGACTAAAAAATAATTTAAAAACTACATTTAACGATTGAAACGCTGAAGTTTTTTCCCCTAGGCCTTGGGTAGAGCATAATGACGATACCGACTTACTGTGAGCTTACCATGAGCACAGGTTAGTACATCACGGCATAGATATTATTTTCTGTGAATATACCTTCTTATATAACATGTATACTCGTCTAAATTCTATACCGCGATTTACTAACCTGTACTTCACTCAAAAGTAAAATATATTTTCTCACTTTATTAATTTTCTAAATGTTACTCCCTACATAAATTGCAGGATACGAGCCAAATGTCAAAAGAGACCAGAGTCAAAATTAAACAAGTGACGAATGCCCCCGAAAGAGGTGTATCACAGTCTGTGTCCTCTCCATGTGCTCAATAAATGTGCTATGTAATTCAAAAATCCTTCCATGCATGACAGAGTTACAATGCATACAGTATTCCATTACTATTAAACACTAAGCTTAACACTAAACACCTTGACCTTTGAGGTAGGGACATAGTTCTTGCAGACAAGACATTGTCTTGATGTGCTTAACATGTGTGCCAAGTTATTTTAAATCAATTAATGCATGACAAGTTTACAATCCGGACAAAAATGTATGCATATATATACAGGATTTCAATACCTATAAACTCTAAGTGTGACCTTGACCTTTGAGGTAGGGACATGGGTCTTGCACATGACACATCGGTTTAATGTGTTGAATATTTGTGCCAAGTTATTTTTAAATCAATCAATGTATGACAAAGTTATAGTCCGGACACAAATGTATGCATATATAGAGGATTCAATTACCTAAAAAATGTGTGACTGATGTGGGTTTTGCAGGCAACACGGCGTCTTCATGTGCTAGACATTTGTGCCAAGTTATTTTAAAATCCTTCAATGCATGGCAAAGTTAAAGTCCGGACACGAATGTGTTGGTGGGGACGCACAGACGGACGGAAGGATTTTAATATGCCACCCTTCGAGGGCATAAATAAGGTACTTACTTAATGAATTCGGAACATTTATAAGTTTTTAGAAGCGAGTTTAGTACTAGAATGTCTGCATACTTTTACAATCGTAGTGGTATGAATTGGCGACTTTATGTATATGTCAAAACGTTAGCAAATAATGTGACTTTCTTAAAAACAAACGATTGCAATTCTTTGAAAAATACAATTTTACATTTAAACTGCAGTTTTACATTTGAAAACCTATGATTTACATTAACCCGTTTTAGTTCTATATTTATTGTATACTACTATAATTATGCCAATAGCTTTTTCAATTTTATGTGCACTTGTTCGATTATGGTGTATCTCCTTGTTCATAAATTTTTAAAGAGATAGAGTATAATCTGTCTTGGAACAAAAATAGTGTCTTAATTTGAAGAAGGGTATAAGCTATCAACGATACCGATGATCACTTAAACATAAATTGCAGACCATAGGCAATTAGTCCAACTTGACACCATTTCCATTAATTTAGTAGACCGTAATATTATTCTTTAGATGATTTAATCGATACTTACGTGTTTGTGTTGAAGCATCACTGTCTTTAGGTTCAACTAACTTGTTCACTTTGTAGAATATCAATATAACCAATACTGTAATAATTACTACACCTGTAATTATTCAAAAGAGTTAACTACTGTCACGGGAAACCAGAGCAAGTAATGTGTCGCTATTAAGAATAAATAAATTGTTCCCGAACGTTTTAGCGTATCTATGTCTTAGTGCATTTAAGATAGTAGTATTGGTCCTTAAGGACTGACTCCGTGGGCTACATGTATAATTATGACACCTCTATGTAAATGCCAATTCATAAACACAATGTCAATATGGTTTAAGCTCTAAAGTTAGTATTTGAATTTACTCAAATGCTCAAATTATAGACACTGCCAATTTACTGTATTTCTCAGACCTGTCATATTTTAACACCTCCATAAATAATAAAAATGTGAACTCAGTAATAATGTTTTGAAGTAATCAGTTTTTCAGCATAACCATGAACTATATATGTAGATACACAATTCATACATGTATCTTTCCTTCTGCAATTATTTGGAAATAGTTTTTACAATAATTTTGTATTATCGATAACCTGAAAGCGCATGAACTTACAAATTTTTTCAAAGTGCAGACTGAACAAATAGAAAACCTCATAAACCACATCGGCGGCCACACCAGCTGCAATAGTTTTTGCCAGAGCTGAAGCCAGTGATTCTGAAAAAGTGAAAAAATTGTTTTATGTTAACTGTTCAAATTTTCGCGAGGTTCTTAATTATTTAATGGATTATCCCCTTCTAAAATGCGTTGTTATATTTACCAGTCTATAGAGCTGACTATATCCATAGTTAACTTCGAATTTTAAAACTGATTTAAAATTGTATTAATTGTTTAAATTAGTAATTTAACAAAAAAGTTTTTTTAACTAAAAAAAGCAAATTAGATCTTTATCTTTTTTTTTAATTTCAACATAGTTTGTAAAAATCACTTTTATCCTTTCAACTGAAATGTTAAATTTTAATTGTTAGCCTATCGTTTCAAAATGTTCATAAACCTTTCAATGCGGTAGTATCAAACATAATTTTTAAAAGATAAATTATATCAAAATTCGAGTTCTAATTCATTTTTGGTTCTATTGTTAAAAGTGATATCTCCAAAAATTAGCACTTACCTATTCTCAATAACCTTGGAATGTGTTCGACATCTGCCATTACTACAAAAACAAAGTTCACAAAAAGTTCACAAAAGTATTTAAACTATGTGAAAGCACTGCTTTAAAGCAACGTCTACTTCGATACCAATTTTCAGAAGCAAAAGCAAAAGTCTAAAGGAATTGATAAAGAAAACTGAAGAGAAAATGCAAATTTTCAAACACATAATCGTATTAACTTTACAGACTTTATAACAGAGATATAATCAATTGACGTCTTAGGTTAGTGTATAGCCAATTCCCGACTATTTGGTGTGTGCATTTACAATCTACTGTTGTCCATTTTCAGTGTATCATTTATGACTTACAAAGCAACAAAAACATATTCATGTACAACTTTCAAGAATCTTTACGCTCTTTCCGTTTTTTTTTCATTCAGCGTCAATTAAAACAAAGTTAACGCAGCAATATTATGATATGTTCTACGATATGTTCCATTGACGTGATTCTTAGAATTAACAATACTATTTCTACCTCTATCCTTACAGACTCGTTTGTGATCAAAATGTTTGTAAATAAACCAAAGAATATTTTCACGACTATTAACAAGTTATGTTATTTAAAGGTCCATCCCGACCATTAGTGAACATTGGCTTCCAGTCAGTTTATTGATGTTAACCAGTCTGATAACATGAATTGTAAACCAGTCTGATAATCAGAGCACTGAAAGTACTGGTTGGACGGTTGTGTTGGCATGTGTTTATAAAGTTAAGGCAAGCAATACTGAAATGACCAAGTGATGTACTGAAGTGTTCACTCAAGGTGTGTAAATGATCCCTCAAACGTCCAAGACTTGAACATTTTCACTCATGTATTCTGTGATATACTGTTCAACTACTAAGTAGGATTTGAAATTCTCAATTAAAATAGACTTCACTACTCAAACCTTAGACATTAAAATGTGAACAAAAGATGGAGGTCAATAAAAAAAATAAAAAACTGTTTTGCAATTTTCGCAAACTTGTGGTTCAGATTGCAAATTTGTAAATGAACTTGCAATAATACAACGCTCAAAATGTAGTACTAAAGAGCTAGAGTTTAGTTTGAAGAAACTAGTGTCAGTTGTTATTTCAGTCAAATCAGCCGCGCAACCCATAGTCATAGACGGTACACATACACTCAATCAGAATGCTAACTCATAAAAAGTAAATTCTTAAAGTACTTCGGATGTGCTGATGTGAATTCCAAACCAGAAACGGTCAATGCATACTAAAGGTGATTTCAGTTCGAGTAATGAATCAATTTGAATATTCTAATGTTCAATTCAATTCAGAAAAGGTAAGTACACACCGAAAGTGACTTCAGCTCGGTTAATTAAACTGTACTGACAGGAATGTGTCAGAATGTCATACTTCTCTGCCTCGTCTGGTTCTAACTAGTAACCAACATCTGTTATAGATTTGGCTGATGTACGCATAAATGCTTGTATTTACGTCTTAAGATGAGGACCATGAAATGTGTTACGACTTAGATGAACCTAGCGTTTGCACAGACCCCCCGAGTAGTACACTAACTTTTAGGAAAAAACAGGTTGTAAACATATTTCCAAAGATTCTCAGCTTTAAAAAGCAAAATTAAAGCCTGCTACGGCAGTCTCAACGCAGCCTAACACATCAAATTTGGATAATATATCTGCATCTTATCATGACGTAAATAATATAAATTACTTTGCAAAATGCGGTCCCTAACCGTGGCTTATGTCTCAACTGATTTTGTCACGCTAGTCTGACAATAACAGTATTGAAACTATTGAATACATAAACAGATATGTACCAAACTTGCGATGTATACGAACTGCAAGGCTGGCAAATGCAGTTAATCACATGAGTTTTAACTCAATACAGTGTTGCATTAATGAACGTTTGGTGTATTGAATGTCAACAAGAAGAACAAAGCCTACTTGTTTAATACATTCTCGTCAGCCAGAGCATTCATTATATAATTTCATGTTTGTTGAAAGCTCGGCAAACCATTGATGTATGAGGATTGTTTCATACAACAACAGTAGTATAACTATAATGTATACTTCAGTTATGCAACTCTGTTCATTCAAGACAACTCACGAGTACTTTTTAATTATTTCACTCTTTTTCTTCTTGACTTTGCATAATCACTAAGATTTGACAGTAATTATTTAGAGTTTTGTCAACCTTCCTGATTAGCTATATTTTGTTACATCTGCTGCGAGAATAAATGCAAAATTGAGAATAACCATTGACCAAATACGGACCAAATACGGATAACTTGAAATCTAAGTGAACAGTGACAACTAATTTAAATTCAAATTATGCTTAAACACAATACGCTATTTAACAAATGTAACGATAGTCCAAGTTGCTGGTTCTTTTAAGTAAATTTTGTCGCAAAAAAGCGCGAAAAAAGCACATACAAAAACAAACCAACACTAAGAACGTTGTAACGCAAAAATCCATTCATATATATTGTTTAGTTCTATTCTGTTCTGTTCTGTTCCCTCTGGAACGGCCGTCCCAAAACCGAATACTGTGTCTCGGGATTTCGTTTCAGAAGAATGGTAATAAGATGAGAAAAACAGAATCAAACAAGTCCTACCTAACTCCATAAGCCTTTTCCAAAGCCGTACTAAATATAGCTGGCCATTGGGTAGGCCCGCAATAAATACTGAAAATTGTCTTTGAATGTGCAACCAAATCATTGCTGAAATATGTATATCAAAAACAGGGTAGTCCTCGTCTCTTTTTTTCTCTCTCTTCGTTAATGCAATGTATAGTTATTTTGAGATAAGTCTACAATTTCACATTTGAACCATTCCTCTTCGGTTTGATTTCAACCTTAAGTGAAGAAAAATCAACCTAACGCTATGCAGTATACAACATGCGATTCCCACTGCATTTCTCATATACATTGCATTATACATTAATCCCATATCTCGAACAAGTAACAATAAACCATTGAAGAATTTAATCAGGTTATAATTATCTACATGCAATTATTATCATTATATCACCATTCGAAAGGTATCGGTGACCTATATTCTTATTCTTCCTAAGAAGGACTCAAACACATTTTCCTTAAATATAAAACTATTTTTTCTCACAGACTTCGAAACTGCTGGTACATTTTTGTAACTTTAAAACATAAGATGTCATTTTACTGCTTAAATACCTTGCGCAATGCGGATATAAACACGTACTGAAATATATTTTACATGTATTCAGGTGATCAATTCGTTTGTTTAAAAATGCACGTGTAGAACATTTACAAGGCCCTGAAAATGCTGTGATGTTTAACACTTTGCCATTTGTACAAGGATTCTGCAGAATACAGGGTATTCAATCTTAATTCAATACCGCGGTTAAATCTAAGGAATATTTTGAAACGCTTCACTGCAATTGAACCAAATCTAAGCGCTTCATATTGTTTCTGGCAAATTCATGTTTATCGTTAAATCTATTGAAAACAAAGTGTAGGCTAAGAAATTGTGTTGCAAGCCCATCAGTGTAGAACCATTTCAGGATATTAGCCGAATAATCAAAATCAATGTACTTATTCTTAGGATAACCCTCTGTCCAGCGTCCGACGTATGCAACAAACAGATAAAACATTTTTTAAAAATATCATAATCTACAAGGACAAGAGCTAAGATATTTAGCATGTTGCATTTCCTAGCGGATATCTGCCAAGTTTGTTTAAATTATAACCCATGGTTCAAAAAGGACTTCTTCCGGGGGTCACAAGATTTTACATAGGCTTTTAGAGGAAGATATTTAAAAAATCTTCATCTAAACCACAATGCATGAAACTTAGATATACGGCATGTAGCGTTTCCTAGTAGACCTCTGCCTAGATTGAGTAAATTATAACCCAAAACTGATTCGCTCGGATGATCACTTAAATTTACAAAGGATTATAATTATATAGAAAAATCTTTGAAAATCTTCTTGTCTGAAACCACAAGGTCTAAAGCCTAGATATTTGGAATGTAGTATTGCCTAGTGGACACTTGATTGTTCAAATGATGACCAGGGTCAAAATTACCCTGCCCAGGGGGTCACTTAATTTAACTGATACAGGAAAAACTTAAGCCCAGAGCTTAAATATTTGAAACGTATCTCTGTGTAGTGGACCTTACTCAACAACTGATGACCCCCGGGTCAAAATTTACCCTTTCTCTTTGATGCGATTGTAAACCTAGCATTATAGCAAATGACAGTATGGTGAGCGATATAGGTCCATTCCGGATAACTTGAATTAATCATGACAGCAAAATATAAACAAATATACTCAATATGAATATCGTTGATAATGGGTGGTGTCTTCCGAAAACCAAAATAAGGTGATTATCTTTTAAGACATATACACAAGTAAAAGAGAAACTACATACCTAAAGGTTATATTTATCCAATAACATATTTAACGTGTCCTTGCCTTACTTGAAATATGCTGATTCCAAATGAAATGTATGCTTAAACTACAACAGTAAAGTATATTTACTATTTTTGGCGCCGTCTAGTAACGGACACGTGACTCAGTAGGGTCTATTAACTACGTCAACTGTCACCTATCGTATAAAATGTTTGGTTAATCACTGCATACCTCATTCTTTGTTCTTTTGTTTTGGTTTATGTCGAGTAACATTGATTGTAACTATATATGCCAGTGCACACAATTGAACATGTTTTGTTATGCTACAAATTACATGTAATGGCAATGCTACAGATGTGCAGATTAAATTTCTTAAATTACGGTCTTACAGATCAAAATCAAATACCAGATAAGATTATTGAAAGGTCATATTATTCTCATTTTAAGAAGAAAAAAGAAAAGAAGAAAATAAAGTGAAATACTACTCCTTGCTCTATCACATCACATGGTACCTTATTCAGCAAATATCAGTCAACATTTGAGTTCAAAATCACCTTTAATTCTCTAGGTATATTACAATAAAACTTCGATAACTCAAAGTCGCACGGGCCCGAGTAAAATGCTCGAGTTTACAAAGGTATCGAGTTATCCGAATTCCTGACATTGCAAAAGGATAATATCGCCTTATGTCCGTCTTATTCATAAAATGCATCGATTTTTCCACCTGTTACGAACAGGAATGTCGTTGTTGATCTTGATTATGCACCACTTTTATTTATGACATATCAAATGTAATATGATTAATGTATTCATTGAAAAAAGCATATGACTTGTTATGATAAGAAACTCATGCCCCTTTCAAAGAAAACGATTCGCAAACGTCATATACGATAATTAAATGCCGTTTGTTCTATTAATTGAAAAGATTAAGTTCTTTCGAATAAAACATTAATTTAATGTCTTCACACAAAACTCGCAGACTGATTTATCTTAATTTCGTCTCACTGAATAAATGTAATAATTAGACTTAAGTTGGTGACTAATAAATGTCAAATTGTCAAATGTGCAAACACTTTGCAATATATTATACAGTTGAGCCACTAAACAGACAATTGATCGACATGGGAAAACACTCAAATTGACAACAAACAACAAACGTTTGTTTCGCAACATGTCGAAAACATAGATAGACAGCGGAAGTGTTAGGGGTTGCAGGTGTTACAGATGCTCAAATTTTATATGGTGATGTGTAGTTAGTCGTATTGAAACTATGGCCGGGACCGACGTATTTAGTTATCCAAGGTCATCGAATAATCGAATAATTTAATGACCCAAGCCGACTACAAGATAGCAGCCACATACCCCTACAAAACCCTCAATAAAAAACTACAGGCAACAGAGGTCATAGTCAAATATGAAAAGATCATCAGTCCACAGGCATTCGCCAAATATATAACAACGCCACCCAGAGAATACTTAGGATGCAACAACGAGACACTCAGAAACTTCATACCAACAGTCGTAAAAAAAAGTCATCTCTACCACCAAAAAAAGAAGAAACACACTATACCAGCAAATAGAAGTCATGCTACAGCTCATGAACAAATACCAGATAGACAGAAAAGACGAATTATTCGCCAGAACATACGGAACAGACGACCACGAAACTCTGATAGAACTAGTCAGAGACAGGAATTGGAGCAGAATATACCAGTCAGGCAGCGACGAATTCGCACTCTACAACAAAGAACACAAAGAGACATACTACCAATGGTACATGAAATACAAACCCAAAGGAGACAAATTCTACACAATAGGACAGACCCAAAACTTCATAGCCCAATGGTGCAGAAACGCAGACAAAAACCCAGACGAATTACTATCCGACATACACGCAGTCCTCACCATGTCCAACCAAAAGAAAAACACACTATACCTCCACGGAGAAAGTAACGCCGGTAAGACATACTTATTAAAAGGTATCGTACCAGACGAAACAAAAGCAGGATATCACACCACCAGCAAAGAGTTTCCATTCGGAGAAGCAACCAACGCAACATTAATCATGATCAATGAACTCACCATTGAATCACCAGCCAAAGCCGAAGTCTACAAGAATGTATTCGGGGGAGAACCCACACAGGTCAATATTAAATACAAACTATCAGAACTCATGGGAAGAAAGCCATGTCTAGTTACAAACAACGGCGTAATGTGGAAATTTGTAACAACAGAACAACAACCACTACTAAACAGAAGCAAAAACAAGAAATTTGGTCAACAGAAACAAGGTAGCTGCAGCATTGAAAAATATTTGAAAATTATACACATGGTCAAACATCTATCAATGAGGCTTCAAAAACAAGAAAAAATGTAAGAACGGCGGACACATTTTATTTGTCTTTGGAGAGAACAACTAGAAAATGCAACACACCAAGATCTGAGCAACAGGGAAGTAGATTTTAAAATCATCATTTACCCGCCGAAGTGATCCCAGCAGCGGAAAAAAACACTTAACCCAAGGATAAAAGTACATAGAGGCTCACTAACTTTTACTTGATTGTTGGAATCTTGAGCTCACATTATAAATCTTATAACGGGTGAAAACCAAATAGGCATGACCATTTAAAATGACGTGGGGAAAATTGTTAAACATCGTTAGATTTGACCGTTATTAGCAAAAAAAGTTTCTTAAGATTTGTGACCGTAATTAGCAAACAAATTCTTAAACTTTGTAAAACTAAATTGAGCTGTCGATGTATATTATCAAATCCTGAGGTACTGGTTCACATGTATTTATATTTAATAAACATATTTTATATTTATAACTTGATTTTCTTACTATGTGTACGCTGTGTGTGCAAATTTCGATTCTCAAATGTTCTGCAAGTATTCCGAGTGAGCCACCATAGCGTTACGCTCGCATTGCTGATCATTATACTATATGGGATGATGTGATTTGATGTTTTCTGAATGTTTCTTTTTCCAACAAAATAATATTTTTTGGATACATGTATGGGCTTATATTGTAAGAACTGAACCAGTGCCTTTGATCAATATGGCTCCTAATATTTATATGATTTGATTGTGTCTGCTTTGTTTTTTGTTTGAACAAACAAGTACTTTAGTATTTTTGCCCCTACCTGTACACCTGGATCACAGTGGTCTGTGGAAACAATATGACAAGAGGCTCTGTGAACAAAAGCCGTAACAGTCAACAGTACCATTTGACAACTATTCATAAACTAAGACAAATGTGCGCACAATTATTGTATTTTTTCTATTCCTAGGTTTCTTATTTAATTTTCATTTGTAACTTATCAAAAGGAAGAAAAATATAGAAAACTTTATTTGACCTCTGGAATTGCAGGAACTATATGCAGGTATGAAAATACGATTACAATGTCAATTGTAAATACTACTAATGTACTGCACATGGTATAATACGTAATAATACGTGTATCAAGTGTTCAATATACCAGTGACTTCAATTGTAATACTCGTTTAATGACATAATTGCTTTAACATATACATTTGTACATTGAGGCATGCTATACAGGTATTTTATCTTTTGAATTTACGTAACTGAAGAGACATGATTTTTACTTGAGTTTAAAATGTTTTTTTTTTAAATTTGATTATATTAAATATTTGAATGTGACATGCATGCATTGGTATACTACCAAGAAATATGTCGTATATGCGATATTGCATTTATATTTACAAATCTAAAGTACTCCTAATGTTGTTTCTTTATCCAGAAAGTACGTTTTATAAATAAATATAGCACAATACTATTATGCCCAAAAGAATAATAAACATTTTTGATAACATATTATTGGTGAGAAACAACTTTTATACGAATAAAACAGTGTTTCAATGTAAGTAGACCATAGTTTTTCATTATTCTACCTGTATCAGTATATTAGTTATTCAACCCAAGCAATCGTCTTTATAAGAGACTGTTAACTAAAAGTAATTCGATTATATGTCCGAAAAGTTAAAAGTTTTAATAAAACAATATGGACGAATTATATTGATTATGATTAAACATTCTATACAATGTATTTATTAAGCGATTGCAAAACATTAATGATATATATTAGTATATAAATGTAGGCCTCGTAGTGCCATAAGCTTAAGCGAATGATCCGGAGCCATCACGGCCCACTTGTATATCGAAATACATACATACATTATTTTTGTATGAAATGATCACGCACAGAGCTTACACAGTTGTTGTGTAGCACCGCCTAGTGGTCCTCTACCACAATTGCTCAATTTAAGCACACCACGGGGATAATAATTTTACAATGTACAATTATGTATGGTATTTTGAGTTTTTGCCACACATGTTACATACCCGCATCTTGAATGAAAGACATTAAAAAGTTGCCAAAATAATTTGTCATCTTATTTATAGAGTAAATTACATATACGTAGAAAGGGAAACAAGTCAAAGAGGATTTCTTCAAATTTTTGAAATAGTCCCGTTTGAGTAAACGGTATTACTTTTTTCATACATAGGGCGACAAGCTTTTGAGGGTTTCTTGAAATACTTAGGATTTGTCCGTTTGAATTAAAGTTAGTAAAGTCTTCAATTTCAGTAGTTTTGCTTACCGGAATGGCAGAAACTGAACCAGCCTGTAAGCAGTGACGTAAATAATTTGTTAATATTTACATTGTATCTTAAACATTAGCCTTTGATGTTATATGTTAATTAAACCGTCATAAACATTGTATGTTGTGAGCACTATTTAACACTGTATAAAATAGTTCATCAAACTTAAAAAGAAAATTCCAGAAGCTGTTTTGACGTTTACACGATTCGACATAAGACTTGGCTATCACTGTCATATCTGCGATCGATTTTTGTAGGATAATAAAACAATGATTACATAATTTTGATGATTACTGGTATCGAAGTAGTATCCGTATCATAGCAGTATCCGATATAGCGCTACTTTTCATTCCGTGTAACTCTCTACAAAGAAGTCTTGATTGTTTTCATAACATTGCCTTATATGCCAGAGCTGAGTATAGTTTTTTCCAGCAAAGGTAACATGATACTTATAAATTCAAGGTTTAAAAGTGCAACACCTGTTTTGTTTACAGGTCGCACGTGAGGGATTTCACGCGCACCGTTTGCGCATGCGCAAAGGATAACTCAATCATATCCAATTTAAGGACAAGTTCTTTCCCTTGGCGGTCAAAAACAGACGACTACCCAAAAACACCAAAGAAAACTCAAAATACATGATTTTTACATCCACTTGATATTAAATAGTTGTTTTATTATTAAAATTAATATGAAAAATAGCTGTAATGATACAGATATCGCCCAAATCATAAAATAGTAAGCGGACCGCTGCCCGATTGTCTTATCCAAGGGAGGAAACCAGTATACTGTTTCTGTTTGTTATACGAGCAGGAGGTAGTCATCAGAAAGGTTTAAAGAAACATAAAATATCATTTTTTGGTAGTATTATATATCAACAAGTACACATTTGTTCTACAAATTATCGTGACGGAAACTGCTTCTGTAGCGAACCGGTTTTGTCTATTTTGTATACCCTTTTGGAGCCCCGTTACTTGTGCGCATGCGCAAGGAAAAAAGTCAATGTTTATGTTCCGTTAAAGCTAAAGAGCTAAAGAATTTATATTGCCGAACTTTTGAATGAATGAACCTTTCTAAATTAAAAAAAATTTAAGAAAACATTCATTTCGTGACGGAAACTGCTTCGATACCAGTACAGTAATAAAAGTAATGGACTGAAATACATGTATATAAATATAAAATATCTGTGTGAACGAGTCAATTCCGCAAATTGTACATTTCTTTTTATCTTAGGGATAGTGCGAATCGTATCCTGTAAACCTTGCATAAAGTTTTTATTTAATGCCTAGATGACAGGGCATACTTTGATTAAAATTTCAATCCAATGAGAAAGTTTATAATTGCGGTGAACATATAGACAAAATAGCTTGAATTGAATTAAAACAATGCGGAAGAAAGGCATTGCATATTCTTCATAGGGAAGGTGAGATCTTAGTACGATACATCAAAATAGTACATGATACACATAAAATATATCTTCCTTGGTTGTCGAGGATCTCACCCATTGTCTTAAAATGAAACCAGTAATAGAAACATTAATGTTTACAAAACAAACATATATTTTCGAGCTTTCAAAGTTTCAAATGTGCAATAGGATAGTTTGGAGATACAAGCAAATTCAGTGAATTTATATCCCCCGCTAAATGAAGCAAATGGCTGAAAAGGAACACCTTAATACTGTATTGGTCTGTCTGTATAAGCCAAACAATCCTTTTTAGAATTCTACCACCCAATATTCTAGAGTCATAATTAAACAGCAAATTATCAAACTTTTCCGTAGAGTTTCAGAAACATTTTTGACAAAGAATGACCAAATGTCACTTTACATGTCAACTTTGATCATAAAGTTAAACCTAACGTAGTTAAACGACATCGTTAGGAAACGTTACAATAAATGATAATATCTATTTACAGAGCACATTGACACGTATTGATAATATCGAGACGACGGGCATTACATAACTTTTTGTCAAGTTTAAATTGTATCTCAAAACATATAGGAGACAAACTGTAGACCGAAATATGTTCTTGTTTTTATACATAAGTCTGAAAAAGCTTGCTGGAATCATGCCCGGATTTTTTGTTTTATTATGCTGTATACTCAGTCTATGCTAAACGCAATGCTTCTCATTAAAACTCATCTTTACTAATGTAAAATAGAAATGATTTTTGAGATGAAAGGGACAAAATGTACGCGTGAAAGCAATCCAAATTACATTGTTGAACGTAATTTCTAATTGCGGAAATAAAAATAAACAAATATACTAATTCTGAAAATCTATGATACTTGGTTTTAGTGCCCAAAATGGTTCACACCAAAACCAATAATTGGTGTTTAACTAATTATGATGACATGTAGAAGTAAAAGGGAAAGTACATATCTAAGGGTTATTTTAAATTAATTCCAGCTTTAAAAGTTCCTTGCCTTATTTGAAATATACTTCTTCCAAATGAAATCTTAATTTCAACACTTACTATATCCCAGGTTAAACTAAAACTGGAAAGTATATCAAATGTTTAATGACGTCGTCTAGCAACAAACACGTGATTCGTTTAGGACTTAACAGCTACGTAAGCTAACTACAACCTACCAATTGAACCATTTAGTAAATAATATTTAAAAGTACATTCACCAATACCCATAACTTAAAATCTTTTTCATGACAAAACAATTATTGGAATATGCTGGTGCAAAAATTAAGTTTTCTTAAATAACTGTTTTACAGATCAATATCAATTACCTGGTTTGTCAAATTAAAGGATCTAATGATCCAATTTCAACAAGGTAAAAGAAAACTTCTACTTTAATGTATGCTTATAAATAATGTTTCTTCCCTAGTGTATCAAAATGTATCATTTGTTTGTTAATTCAGCAAAAAAAATTGTAGAAATGTAAAATATTAAGCTAAATAAATTTCATATAGGTTTTAAAAGGAAATACTAAACGATTATTTCGTCATAATTATCAACCTTTACATATGGGTAAGACACCTAGTTGTACAATATAGTCTCCATACCGTTTCACCATTACACTTGTATTATTATATAGGTATATGTAATATATATTTATTTGATTTTTTTTATATTTTTATTTTTCATGCAAAAATTGAGGCCATAATTATCAACTTTGGACAACTAAATACTTAAAAAACCTAGGACATGCTGCTGAGATGATCTACAATATAATTTAGATAATAGGACAAACTATGAATTAACTAAATGTGTAATACTTTTATAAGTGCATTCAAGGCAGGACTATGTATCAACTAAATTATTTTCGATTTAATTTCAATTTAATTGTAATTGTTAAGTGTATTCTTCATGTGAAATTTACTGGAAAGTATGGGAAGCGTCATTTGGACGCTTGGTATAAATACCGTCATTAGGACGCCTGATGTAAATGACGTCATTTTCTGACGTTTTTTTTTTTCATTTCCAAGCTAATCATAAAGATGGTCAACATGTAAATTGTGCAGACAAATTTCTTTAAAAAGGCAGTATTTCCGAAAATTTGAATTAAAGAGTTGTTTTAAATAGAGAAACAGTAACACATTTTAGTTCACCGTCTTGTCGTCGTCAAAATGAATTCAAACTTCACACATGTGCATTATATACATGTGTATGAAGATAAAACAGCATGTTCATGTTATAACCAGGAGAAAGCTTTAAATTAAACATTCTAATTTATAACAGTAGTACGTGCAACCGGCGCAGCCAAAAAAAACGTTTTCATTTCGTGAACAACTATGTACGTCAGCCGCCAAAAGGACCGTTCACGTTAACGTTAAACAGTCCGTTAAACACACCATCTAGTTAAAATGATGGCATACCGCTTGAAACAAATATCGTATATAGCATGCCATCTTTTTTCGTTGACGAACACGATTCTAATTCACTGATGTATTTGTCTTTACATGAGCTACACGTGTAAATACATGTATACTACAAAATAACGGCATCCAAACCTAATGAAACACATTTGATATTGAAGGAAAAAATGAAAAAAAAAGAAAGAGAAAAAAACGTCAACCGCATCGACAAAGGGAATGGAGCGCTACCTTTATACGTGAAACATACTCATAGGATTTTGCTACTCTAAATCGAACTTTCAAAACCAGGAATTAAATATGTCAGTCCTGTTTCTTATGTTAAATGCTATTATGCACAACGTGCTACAAAATGGACGTGTTTTCAGGTATGAGAGTTGCATGTGATATATTTTTGAAATTTGAAAGTGACTTTTAAAAACTGTTACAATGTAAACTGAATACATAAGTTGGCAAACAAAATTAAATGATTGAACATTTCCAAGACTTTAATTATTTTAATTATTAACGCATGAAATCATATCTACGGTGTCATTCTGTCCAAATCACTTATCACAAATGGTTAAGATTAATATCAATAATACGGAAACAAAGCTATGTGTAAGACAAACATCTGATATCACAGCCCGCAATGTAACATTTGGCATTAAGGCTTTCAAATGTCTTTTCTTTTATTTCACAATCATGTTTTCATGGACGAAATGTAGGACATAGGGTTGTACGTATAGTGGTACATGTAGAAGTCGGCCTCGCAATATCATGATAGGTAGAGCATATCTCGATAGATGAAGTCGAGATATTTCATTGATTATACACAATTCAAATATAGTTTCTAAAAATTCGCGTATGCTGTAATGATATCTCGACAATATATGTCGATATGAAAAGAACCCTTGAAGTCGATTTATTTACGTACCGTCTCGACATATAGTCTCGATATAAAACGTCCCTTTTTCAAGTTTTTCTAACATGGAGCAATGATTTCTCATTCTGACGTCAATAATCTCAATGTCTTAACAGCGTCTCAAATTGCGCCTTTTTAACGTACATGTATATATGCACGATATTTACGCCTGAAATTTGATGCGTAAATATCGCCAAATGTAATGACAGTAAAACGTAGTCACAATTAATTATTGTGATAAATCTTATTAACATTGCTTTATTTCAAAATTATTATTACAAAATGATAAAAAAACTAGCAAACAACATTTAGCAATATTATTGGTGGCGTATATGCGTCTCCGTACAAAACATTTATTAAAATATGTCATAAGACAATGATATTTGCCAAGCAATATTTTCCAAAATTTCTAGCGACAATTTTTTTGCAAAGGTACATAGTAACTTGAAATTACAGTTTTGTAAATTTGCTAGAAACAGTCAAAAGATAATGTTTATATGGTTGTAGCCTTGCAGACTTGTCATTATTTTCATAGTCTAAATTATATTAAAACGTTTAAGTCAATTATGAGTTACAATATGGAAAATACTTGCTTGAAAATGATATAAGTCGTGGGCTAAGTTTGGTGTTTCATTGCAATTTTCCATTCAGGTAGTTCACGCAGTTCCTACGTCAGAATCGATCTGAAACTGTAATCGATTATACCTGAAATAACTGCCTTTACAGTAATAAAGATTTAGTCTAATTTTGTCATCGGTAACCTAACAACAAAGTGACGTAAAACGCCATCTAGCGGGCAGTACATATAAATGACATACTGTGAGGGTTTCTTTCTTATGAACCAGGCTGCAAACTTTGGTGAAACAAATATTCAAAATGTGTTTTTACATGATGAAATTTTTAATCGATTTTCATATGTCATTGTTTTTGTATCAAGTTCATTTGGCAGTGATGTATGTTGGGAGACAAACGACATCAGACTTGCGTGTTTTCGACGTGGATTTTTACCCTAAAGATGAATATAGTCAAAACGCAAAGGTGAAAGTCTTCCAAACTTTATCAATGCATATAACAAACATTTATCTACACAATTAGCCTAATTAATTATACCTCTTCGACTTTAATACTATTCTACTAGATTTGCTCGAGTGTTTGTTGAATTGTTAAATGAAACACACAATCATGCATTGACACACACTTTTTTCATATGTTTTATACATGTTGGAAAATCTGGCAAGCCTTCAGTGTCATTGAATACTATGCCCCGTCCCATGACACAGGGTACATTACTATAGTAATAAAGCTATACGTTAGATCCTCCTGTTGTATGCCGGTTTACGCCGGAAGCTGCTAGGCATTCGTTAAATCGCTCAGGTGAAATCCGGCGCACAGCAAACAAAAAGGACATATACAAATGTACTTAAACAAAGCAAGAAAGTAAGCCAAAGGTCTAGATCAAGGTTATCTATGGTATATATTTAAATCATTTTGCAAACTTTATTTATGTTCCAAATGTCATCACTTTTGCTTCAAAAACAAGAAAATTGGTCAAAAGGGCGTAGTCAATTTTAACCCTACGAATATATTTTGACGGTAACTGGAAATAATAATAATAACCTAGAAGATATGGCCAGTTTTCACCATAGGGCTATAATTTGAAAATCTCGACAGTGGACTACTAGCTGATGTTACGATCGTTACATTGCGATTTTGGACAAGCATATTTTATACTTTTTCTCTTATACAAGTCTAATGTCAAACGAGTTATCCCCGAGTTAGCCAATTTTAACCAACGGAATAGAAATTGAACTATACTATTAGAGAACTAAACCCACCAGATATCTAAGCTCAAGTTCTAGAGTGTTTTTTTTCAAGGTCGTACTAAATAATTATGTGTGAAACATATGGCGCCCCTGGTCTGTGCCAATTTTTATCCAATGGACTTTGAAAGATACTCTCTAAACAATGCCACACCTCAAATAGCAGTTCAGGAGAAGACAATTTTAAAATGTTTCCTTATGCTTTCCACAGGAACAAAGGGCTTTTGCATGAATACAATTCTTTTAACACCAGAAACAGAGCTTTATGCAAGGAACATCCTTGCCTAATTCCATAAGCAATGGACATGCTGTTTCTGAGAAGATGTCGTTTGAAGGTTATGATGAACGGACGGACAAAGTACGACAGGAGAAGGGTGATGAATGATTATGATGGCTCACCATTCTAATTTGTGTCAGGTGAGCTAAAATGGGGCGTTTTATATCGAAATAATATCTCAAGAATACACCTTCCTTTTAACTGGCTGATACAATAGGGAGTTTTATATCGAGATATAAGTCGTGAACTTGCGTTAGTAAATCAACTTCAAGAAGAGGCCGTTTAATATTGTATATTTTGCCGAGATATTATTATAGCGTACGCGGATCTCCAGAAAATATTATTGACTAATGCAAAATAATTGCAATATCTGGACTAAGTCCATCGACTTGTTGTGGTATTACAATTATTTCTCGCTAAAACATATCGAGATTTGCATTTTCTAGGTTAATACACGTTTACGTACAATTTTACCTACTTGTCAGGGTGGTTTTTTTTTTGCTTGGCTATTAGACTCCGGCAAATAAGGCTATACCTAACTTATCACCTCTGTTAATATGATTATGTGTGAAATGTCCATTTAAACATGCAGTTTACCTAACGTCTGTGTCAAGATATCATTTGACAAATTAATTTGTATAATATTAATACTTTTTCTGTCTCATTAATTTGTCGCGTGTTAAGTCTAATTTTGTCCGGTATTGACGTCACTTGATTACATCCTGGAGTAATGTTGATTATAGATAAGTGATTGAATACTTCTTTTCCTTTCAAGTGAAGGACATATAGCTATTTTTACTTTTCAATACGAATGTGAAAGGTGATTAAATTGACAAGGAAACAGTTTGATTAAAAATCTGAAACCATGGGTGTTTCTGTTTCCTATTATGATCACTATACATTTACAATGTGTTTATTCAAATTGAATTTTGCTGACGTGTGCAATGTTTAGGCAATATTTTGTTGTCATTTATTGCTATTCTGCTTTGAATATTTCCAAAACGAATTTTTCTTTAGTTGTTTATAAGTCCCGGCCGACCCTGGGACTTCTACCTGTGTGAACTTGCAAAGACTCCTGACAAGCGCAGGTCGAAGAGAGACAGATTCAGATACAATAGAATCCGGGTACAGAACCCTAGCTATTTCAGGAATAGACCCCTTGGTTCTTACTTACATGCCCGGTGTGTAGCACCAATAAATGTGAGACTACCTCTGGGTTTTTAACCAGTTCATCTTTTGATGGGTGGGAAACACTGAATAGCGTCTCTGAAATTTTAGTGCCCCGGCCAGGATTCGAACGGATTTGTAGTCCAGAGTATTAACCACTCGACCACTGCACCATCCTTGAAAACGATTCAATGGATGATATCCTTGCACTCACTTACCGTAATTTCCGGACAATAGGCCGCTTCAGATTATTGGCCTAACCCCTAGATTGTTACGATTTAAGATATAAAAATGAACGTAGAGGCCGCTTCGGCATATTGACCGCGGCCGATTCGCCGAATATGGTGCATATATCTAGGCGTTTAAAAATAGCCGTGACTTTTATGGTATGACAGTTAAAGTATGACTTATCACTCCCTTGATCTGCTGATCTGCGATATACGGTATTCAACTGACCCATGACAGCTAAATTGATTGAAACCACAACATTATATGAGAGTCTTTATTTGGCCTTTAGAAAAAGTATATTACAAGTTCATGTCAAAATTATGTGTAAGACGGACCTTGGCATGCTTCGTGTTTCTTGTGATAACTTGATGGTGATTGAATCATGCATACTGTGAACCAACTGATTTTCGAGTGTAATTTGTTTTCGCTATATTCTCGAAGAATATTTTTCTACTAACATAGGTTTCTTAATATTTTGTCATTTTTCTGCAAAACACGAATAAGATATCCGCGAATCAGTGCGACAAACGGCCAAACGGAAAACATAAATTGCCGCAAAAAACAACTGGTCATCAGTTTATGCACAAATCCCGTGTCTGGACTACTTATCATGAAGAATTGTCAAATAACTTGACCCTAATATTCTGTATCTGGATACAATGTTTAATTTGAAAGTCTCCGCATCCCTTCCTTGAAGTTGAAGGTCGCATGTAGAGTTTAAAGGTCATTAAACCTCCAAGTACATTGGAACTCTGTTATTCATTGGACGATTTTAAAATGACCAGGCCCACATATTGAGCATGTTGAGATGACGTGAGTAATAACAAAAATGATGTAAAACGTTATGAAAGTTATCTAGACCATTACTATCGTTACTTAAAATAATCACTATGACAGTCCAAAAATATTACCATATTATCTTAACAAATCTAGTCAATAGTTTTGATAGTAAGCTTTTATGTTTCTATTGTTGATGCCCAAAATGCCAAATAAAAACCACAGTAACAATATGGTTCACATTTTGTTCTTTGACACACTTTTACCAAGTTTGATTATTTTACTTTTATCGTCGTTTCTTGACAGACCCCTGTATTAAAGCATTAAAACCGAAAGCAGCATAACGTGATGATCAGTGTTTACACAAACGTATGTGTGTCTGTATAGAAAGTATCAAAATATGCCCACAGTACAAAAAATCACCCTTATGTCATGCTTACAACATTCTTGAACGTTCTCTTTGCAATTACTTTTATCTTGTCATAAAAACAACAACAGAGTCAAAACAGATCTTATCCATTTACGTTTTTCTCCAACTGGCGAAAAATAAACATGTGAATCCTATTTTTTTCTTGACTGTACATGTTTAGTGCTATATTTACACTTGAATGTTAGTGCTTAGTGTTTAGTTTGACCAAACTTGTGTCTGTCAGAAATGATATATCAATTTTCTGGTATATTGATATACTTTTAAAGGTAGATCATATAATATGTGGGTACATTCATCAATTAATTTATGCTTTGTTCCAAAATTACAGATACAATCTAGAGTTTAAAGGTGTTCTAGCTCGATTTACATGCTAGACAGGTAGGCACCGACAGCCAGTACGTTTAGAATGATAACATTGAAGGGATCTTATTATCTCTTAGTTAAAGGTAATACATACTACTTCATACGTGTTCCCCACAACCACAGGAGGTATAATTAACTAATCGTTTTATGACCCGTTATCGAATTAGACCCTGTTGGGTTATGTGTCTATAGACTGCACAATTAGGCCAAAAATTAGACTATAAACTTAATTGATATTTGGTTATTATTGGTTTATTGCTTATTTCCTATTGTTTTAAAAAATACGTTTATTATCCAGATAATCAGATAGATATTCTTTTTTTTCCTAATGGAAGCATATATGCAAACAATATTTGTGAACAAAATAGATTTGACATGAACATTTTAATCATAATTACAAAATATATCTAATATTTCATCGTGAACGCTCAAGTTAGACTACATATCAAAAGTGCTACTACCTAATAGAGCATGCATGTTGTACCATAACTGATTCATTCACATTACAAAACATAACAATATGCTCAATAATACGATCTGCCATCTTGATATACCGTCCTATATTTTCGAGAAAAGATATTTCCTATTAGGGAAACTACGGTTCTACAGCAGACTAGAGTATCTTTGTAAAGTACTAGAGACTAGATAGGGCTATTTCATTTTGTAATAAGCGAAACATTTTAGAGTTTTTATCGCATGAATCTCACATACTTTTTAATCGTGTTATTTAGTTCCCAATGGAACTATTTACCAAAACATACAATTTGAAATGTTACTCTACGTCGAAACGAGTTACTTCTTCCCTTCTCCTTTGCAACTATTTCTCATCCATGCACCAAGTGTTACCTAAAATAGGGCAAGTCCAGGGGTTTTTGCCGGAACTTTGATCCAATAGAACAACACCTTCAATACATTTTTGTATTTTTCGTCTTCTTCGGAGCATAGCTGTTTCAATAAACACAAAGTATGAATGGATTATGAGTGAAAATGAAATATTTTTACCCGTAAGTAACCAAATGAGATACTGTTTAATTTTTCGTTTCTTGGCCTTTATTCTTATGATAGTGCCCAATTAAACTTCATTTTATGCGTCAATTTATTTGTATTTTCTTCTCCTGTTTCGTATGGATAAACGGGTATATTATTATGTTAACGGTAAAAATAAAAAATTCAAAATCCTAAAACAAATTCAGTCGAATGTTAAAAGATCTAATCAGAAATCATGATAGTATTGAATTACCAAGTATTTTGTTTACTAATCATTGTGGTATTTACGAACTTAACTGTTTTGAACAAATTAGCTTCAAATACGCATTTTTCTTCTTATTGGTATCAGTGCATTAATCGACCGAGTTACGGAAGACTGAAACATTTTACAAACGTGGACATTTTGTTGTATTTGTTTTTGTTATTTGTAAAACCGATTTGAGATAAAAAATGAACGAGATACATTGCAAATATGTTTTTCACATCAATGGGATAAATAGTTTTGCAACATTCATGATTCGATAAGATATTAAGACAGAAGAAGACATATCAGTGTGAGATTCCAAATTGAGATTGTCGCGCTTGTTCTCCATTGAACTGCAAATACAGGTTATTGATACATGCAAAACATCGAGTCTTTCTTCTCAACAGTTTCAGTGACGAGCCGTTTAAGCTTTTCGAAAGTAGCAGCCCGATTTAACCACGCACTGACTTTATCAAACTCGTTTCAGATAATGTAAGTACATTTATCGGTAGGAACAATCATATAATTATAAGGCCTCGTTTAAGAGCCTAAATATCATTTTTGATTACGTCAAGTAGCCCTTAGAGTACCGTCCCATTGCTTTCCTTTCAAAAAGTCAAGAAATTCAGCATTCACAGTCAGTCGTGCATTGTTTTGATTCCGGGAGACAAAACAAAGAATGAAAACGTTTATGTCATCACACTGACGTCATTACTCCACATTAAAACGTTCAAAAGTTTAAATTACAGTATGCATTTAATTGATTGTCTCCTTTGTTCGGTTCTGAATCTTACATCTTCTGCATAATGTCACAGTCAGTTATTTTTTATATTTCATGTATTAGATGATTAAAACTAAAATAAGTTTGTATAATATAGTGTGTTATCTTGAATGGTTGCCTGTATAGATGAGTGAATTCCAACAGCCACTATGTATGCAATTTTACACATTACTGCCAAACTGAAAAAAGGTCGGTAGTAGTTACTATCATTTTAAAACTTTTCGGCTTATAAGATAATAAGAATAAAAATGATATATGGCTTTGTCCTAGTGAATTATTCCGCCAGGCACATCGCCTCGCGGTGGAATGCTTCAATTCCGATAAAGCACTCAAAGTCATAGATTATTTCCTAATTAATATTTACAGTCATATATATTGTTGATCAAACAGACACTTGATTTCAATCATCAAAGTGCAAAAATGACAGTATAATGTAAGTATTAATAATTTGATCAAGAAATCTCACTATTTTGTTAGTCACTGAAAGCATGTTAACATTGTCGAGAGGAAATTGAAAATGACATACTGTGCATGCTCAATATTTCTGTGAGGCCCGGCAAATAAAAATCACAAGTTTAACTTTTTTCATGAAATTTCATTTATGGGTCAAATGATTGAAACATTTTACACAATTCAAAAGCTAACATCACAAAAAATAAAATCTTTTTAAAAATGCTGTCCGGATACATGGTACAGTTGGGCAATATAATTAAGCAATTTGGTGACCTCACTACCTGGCCGCAAAAATATATAAATGATCTTTTCCTAGAAGTTTTCTTTTGGGAGAAGACCTAACTTACTTCTGTTAAAAGTTTGCTAGATACAAAAATTACCAGAGTTATCGTAAAATATGTTTAAACAGCGTCCGGATGTAGGACTTCAACCAGTACTGGTATGAAAAATTCAACTTCAGGAAAATGCTGTTACACAATGCAGAGCTGAAAATTATAATTTGGTATTTGACAAACTGTTATGGACATTAGGGTTCATCACAAGGAAAACACGAAAATAGACACCACGCTACAGTATCTGACAGTATAATTCCAGAGGTCACATGCTGCTGTTACAGAATCAATAGAATGCTAACTCAGTTTGTGTTATTATGGGCGTGAAACATTGATAAAACATTGAGGCATAATGATATAAACATGATAAATTTACAAATTTTCTTGTTGTCTTTTCGGGTAAGGGATATAACCTACATATCTATATCTTATGATCAGACCGTCAGATACCGGTATATGGTAAAATGTCAGGTTTTAATAGACTTTAAGTTAACAGTTCATAAACAATTGTATCCCTGTACAGTACTCATGGTACTACTGGTACTGTGGTTTGTTGTTCTAACGTGGTGCGTAGTCCTTAAGTTGTGCATGTACGATTTCCCTTAATTTTCATAAAAATAATTCTCAGCTCGCACATCTGGGTACAGATAATTTTTGCAGTTTTACCTATTCTCGGCTTTGCCGTGATGTCATACTTTTGAAAACATAGAGCTATTATAAAAACAATCTAGTTTCAAGGTAAACAAAGATCGTCAACTTCTTGGTTATTATAATTATTAAAAGTTATAGATGCATATGACAGCTGATGAGTCACCTTACCTGATTAATTGTGGCAAAATGAGGCATTTTTTGCCGTAGGTTCTTTTTTGAAATTGTATTTATTTATCATTTTGCGTTCATTGAACACATAATCTTTGTTTCGAGAATTTAATCTGCTAGATGTACTTTGTAGGGAGTGCCCCTTTAAGCGACATAAGTACTTACATGACAAAAAAGCCTATAAAAAATTGACCGTCACTGCCAGGTATTTCTTTCTGGGGGCTCAAACTGGCGTGTTGGTTACTGAGGAAGAGAAACAGCTGTACATTGCAGTATTTAAAGGGGCAACTCTCGCTGGTATACCAGCGAGTATTTTGTTGTATGCAGCTGTAACTTGATACCTCTAAAACTACCTGTCAATTAAACTGGAGGAGGTTACTAGAGTGAATGAATCACACTAGCAAAGCAGACGATTTTAGCTCTTGAGCTGACTAGGGGCTTCTTTGCGTTTCTTATATTTTGTATCTATGAGCATTTCGGAATCAGATGAAAATTTATCCACCTCCTGAATCATTTCTTCTCACTTACTTTTTATCCCATGATATTCATTCATATTCTCCCTTTTTAGAAAATTTAAAGATAAATACTATGTTTCACACCTAACTCACAGAGTCAAATTTTGCACAAGGCCTGATTTTGTGTAATTTCCTACAATATAAATACATTGTGGTAAAATGAATATGTCAGCACCCAATTAAGATAGAGTCACAAAATTAATTGGTAATTATATGCCATCGGCATGCAGGTCTGTTTTGTGTATTTTTGAAGGACAAAAATTCCAGACATGAAACTGATACATGTGTCAGAAAAGGAGGGAAATTATCACAACAGTTCAAAACACAATGTATATGCATGTAGTTGATGAAGAGTAAAGTTTATATTTTAATAAAGCATTGCAGAAAAAGTGCATAAGAAAAAGACATGTATTGTTTATATCAAGAGAGTAAATGGAGCTATTTGTATTAGGTTTAATGTTCCTGACACGGATTTAAAAGTTCATAGTGATGATAACATGGGATTATGTAAATTGTAGACCATCAAGGAAAAAATAAAATGGAGAAATTATTAAAGTCAATAGTAAAATCAATCTAAAGCCTCATTCTTGGATAATAATGGATCATAATATATAACGAGCCAGGATAATATTAACTGACCCTGCAGGTGCGATCCTTGCAGTGGTTTAGTAGGAGGATTCTTCGTCTAAGTCACATAAACATTTTTAATTTATACCGACACTGTTTATGGTTTGCCTTATGTTATATATCTGCATACCCACGGGCTTGACCAAGAAATGGAAGACTACCTGAACCAGGAAATAGTATCATACAACAAAACATTATTATAGAAAATACTGAACTATACTATAGTCAGAATGGGCTTTTGAAGTAAAGTATAGATGAATGGGGGAAGAACAAAACATATTGAACCGCAAGTGAAGTTGTGTCCTGCTGTGTACTTTTGCAAGTTAGACATTTATACCAAAATTAAAAAGTTCAATACTGACTACTTGAAAAACTTATGGCAACTTGAATAGATTTCTGCACAAAAACATATGTTTACGTTACATGTATCTGCTAACTTTTAACTTACTTATTTAGGTCTTGATTACCTTAATGATTCATTTTAATGAAGGATATTCTCATTTTATGGAAAACTTTCATCAAGGTTAGTAAACTTTATAGTAAAATTTGTATGTAAGACTGTGGATATAGCGAAATCAGGATATAAGGAATATATTTTCTCTGCCCGAGATTCTTTCTTTATTTTACTTTTCTTATGAAAATGTTATATGGATATAACAAACTCCGGATAATGATATGGTACCAATGAGTTTGTTATAAACAAAATTACCAGTGTATGTCCTTTACTTTTCTATTGATTTAGTGTCCAGTGCCAGTGGTATTAGGTTAATGTACCAACATGTCAGACCAATAAATACTTGATATTTTCTGAAACAGTCTTTATTTAAGTGATGGTCTTATTGCATATTGCTTTAGGTTTCCTTAACTTTGTGTGTTGTCCACAGCTTTTAACCCCCTAAATTCAATATACATGCAGTCACCCTGTACATTTTGGACTTGATGGTATGTTGATTATTAAACAATACTTATTTGCCAATAGTGTGCACTGTTGAAAAAGATCACAATTTTAAAAGTGAAATATTTTTATCATTTTCTGCATTTGAATCAGAAAGGCAGAAATTAATGTCTGGTATTATTAAAGAACTTGGGATTTTCAACAAAATGCTGCAGTTCTGATAGCTGTCATTTTCATTAAAAAACTAGTAGAAAAAAGTGGTCTGTACATTATTCATTGTAACAATTAATCTTATTCTCTTGTTTTAAGAAATGAAGCTGGTCCCTCATTAATCCACAGCCTATTCAAGTTGTTTTATTGCCTTAGGCAGTACTTAAACCTTTGCTTCAATTTCTCCCTTATCAGTATGTTATGTAAGATTACATAACATAGATATGTCAGAGGGGCCATAAAGTACACTATAGTCTCAATTTTGAGCACTGAACCATGGTTTTACTGAGATCTTACTGTAATTAGTTTAGTTTATACTTATAGTTATTCAATATTCAAGGTCAAAATTCAGGCTATACTGAAGAACTATTGGTCAGCGGGACGCTTTATTTTATATTCGCACCATTTGTTCAGTTTTATTGAAATGCATTTAACAGCTGTATTTCATAATCAGTTGATTGAACCATAGTTGGAATTGTAGAATTGTTTTTCAAATTGGAAGTTTCTGATTGAAAATCATTTTTGGAAGATTAAAAACTAAACTGAAGAAGTGTTGTTCTATGGGAAATTTTGAGTAAATATCAGATATCAAGTAGTAAAGTCTTTTTTAATGAGTTCCAAGTTAGACACTATGTAAAATATGACAATCTTTTTTTTATTTAAATAACAGTTCAATCATTCAGGCAATTTAAGTCCAGATATGTTTAAGAGTCTCAAAGAATTAGAAATGTCTAGGATTTCACTAAGTACACAAAGTTTAAACACAGAGTATTTTGATTTGAATCTATAAAATGCTGCTCAAGGTTTATAGATCTGTGATATTACATCTGTCATTTAGGGAGTTTAATAATATTAAGACATTTAACAATAAATCACACAAAATAAAAGATTTTACTTCAAAATGATGGCCAGGCAGCCAGAATCAGCCTTCAGCTCGAAAAGTCATTAGTTCATACTAATTCATTTTAGCTTAAAAATATTTTATATTTAGCAAACATTACAAGTTTGATAAATTACTTTGCATTAAACAAATCATAATACACTACATAGACAATCTACTGTAAATCCTGTACATTTTGATTCCTGGGTCAACATATTTGTTAAACATCATAACCATTTTTGCCAAGCAGCTTACGAAAGCTCAATATAGGTGTCCAAATAATGGTTCGGTGTATACATGTGCATGCGTGTGTCCTTGTGAGCGAGCTTGCGTCTATCTGAATTTAGTTTGACTCGGCTGTAACTTATCCATGGATCAAAGGATTATTAAATTATTTGGCACAAATGTTCAACATCATGAGACGTACTGCCATGCGCAAGAACCAGGTCCCTAAGTCTAAAGTCAAGGTCACACTTAGAGGTTAAAGGTCAAACTCAAGAATGACTGTCCGGGGCATTTCTTCTTCATGCATGAAAGGATTTTGATGTTAGTTTTCACAAATGTTCACCATCAAGAGACGGATTGTCATGTGCAAGAACCAGGTCCCTAGGTCTAAGGTCAAGGTCACACTTAGAGGTTAAAGGTCAAACTCAAGAATGACTGTTCGGAGCATTTCTTCTTTATGCATGAAAGGATTTTGATGTTACTTGGCACAAATGTTCACCACCATGAGACTAAGTGTCATGTGCAAGAACCAGGTCCCTAGGTCTAAGGTCAAGGTCACACTTAGAGGTTAAAGGTCAAATTCAAAAATATCTTTGTCCACAGCATTTCCTCTTCATGTATGGAGGGATTTTGATGTTACCTTGCACAAATGTTCACCACCATGAGCTTCCTTTGTTTTTAGAAATTTCTTCCCTTTGTTTTACTATAAATAGCTTATATTGTAACATTTTTATTACTCGCCGTAGAGAAAAATCAAGACTACCTTTATGTGGTACAACATGCATGTTACATCCAATATTTTGTGAATTTTGACCTATCTCTATTTGGTAAGGAGTTAGTCCTTTTGACAGCTGGCAGGGATGACATGTTGCACATTGGCATCTAGTTTAGTTTTTAGCAATTTGCTTACACTTTTGCCTCTTGTGCAGATCAAAATCATGTAGTCTGATCATAACCTGCACTGTTAACTATTCAGTCAGTAAATTTTCAGTTATTAGTTGTAAGACTTAAAACAAAATGCAATTGATAATTTTTCTTCTTAATTTATTGTAGAAAAAAGCGTCATGTACATGCAGTGCTGAGGGAAGTTCAATAGACCAAGATATGAAAACAACAGAAAACAGTCTATCATTGCAACTGTTAACTGAAGGATTCTGTGGTGATCCAGATGGCTGTATCAGTTTAGAAGATGAAGTTCTTTTTTTATTCATCATATTACCTTGGTGATGAGACTTGACATCATATGCATAAAAGTAGATTTTTCAGTTTCAACGGAATAAACAAAACAGGAAAACAAAAGCATCAAATGAGAAGAATTGATAATTGAGGTGAGACAATGGAACACTTGATGTATTGACAACATGCAGTTAACATTAAAGAAGAACTTCGCTGAGTTTACTCATATTTGGAATTCATGTACATTGATTTTTTGAAGATGAAGATAAGGAAAGAACAACAGTAAAATCAGCAAATTGATAGCTCACAAGAAACATCATTTGGCCAGATAACATCCATATTGGATACAATCCCAAGTTGCAGCTGAAGTGATAATGCTACGCTAGCTGTGAATTTTTGTTCTTATAAGAGAAGTCATTGAAACTCTAGAACAGTAGCTGGTGATGAAGAATATAGCATGCGAAATAACCTTAGTAATTTATATATATAATTGTAATCACAGCATGGTGAATGCAAGCTCAAATATCAAGGTCGCACTTTTATAACAAATGGACGCATGAGAACTTTTTTCAATTTTTTCAGGTTGTAACTTTTTAATGCATCGAGAGATTTTGAATTGATTTGGACAATGCAGAAATGCAGTGCTTTAGCAATTTAATAGAATACTATTTAGTACTGCAGTACATACAGTTTTGGTTACTACAGAACTAGAGTACGACAATGACATTAATAACAATGTTATTGGTTGCTCAGATGAGCAACTTAAATGGAACTCAGTTCTCTTGAAGAATGAATCTTCATTGCAGCTTTCAGTCATAATATTCTTGTGTATGAAAAACAAAAATAAAAAATAGGAAAAACTGAAAGAACAGGACTGTTTATTGTAGTGGCTAATTTTTATTCAGTCACCTTCAAAACAATTTACCAATGTCTCGACCTGCGGAAATGTTTCTATACCCCAGTTGCACAAAGTGTAAGGGGGTATACTGGATTCAGCTTGACTGTCTGTCCGTCTATCCGTAGACTTACGGAACTCAATCCCTGAAAAACTCTTGGTTAGAATTAAATTATTATTCTCAGAAATGATACGTTCCATGCCTTGATGTGCATGGTCCATATTTCTGGTAACTAGGTCAAAGGTCACATTAACAGGCTTTTGATAGTAAAATATTTTGCACTCTATCTCCAAAACCCCTTATCACAAATTAATGATATTTCACAAAGTAATAAATATCATGCCTTGTTGGACTTGGTCAATGTTTTGGGTCACTACGTCAAG
The DNA here is from genome assembly GCA_022818135.1 of Saxidomus purpurata. Taxonomy (NCBI): domain Eukaryota; kingdom Metazoa; phylum Mollusca; class Bivalvia; order Venerida; family Veneridae; genus Saxidomus; species Saxidomus purpurata. The sequence goes on from JAFMSR010000019.1 coordinate 8,705,198, forward strand.
GTGACAGATGTTTAAGATAATTAAATATTGTGCACTCTGATTTTCTTAACCCTCTGGTCAAAATAATGATACACAGAAGAGATAAATAGCATGCCTACAGTCATTGTGCATAGTCCAATTATAAGCATCAAATGTGATATAATTAAGAATACTGTGTCAGTATGGCGTTCAGAGATGGGTTTTTTGGGGGTATTCATTACCTTCAGTGATAGTTCTATTTTATTATGCTACCTTGAGGTGGGGGTGTGGGGCATTGTTATAGTTGCCGCTTTGACTATGGTGTGTTTATCCATTCTTTTCTCCCTCATTTGTTCGGGACCTATTTCACAGTAACTACTGGCGTGTTCCACTTGATCGATTATTTTTCACAGTTATACAAAGTCTATGAAGCTGTATCCGGCTACCTTACCACTGCCTTCGTTTAAATGCCTTGAGATAAAATCCAAAGTTAAAAGTAATACTTGCCTTAATTCTAGTTTTAGCTAAAGGGTAGAGCTGCTATGGGGCAGTAATTGCGTGTTTGCATCAATACAAGAGTCATGGGTTTGATCACTTTAATGCCAAATTAAGGAAGAAGTATCCTTATGGCAAGTAAAATAGGCAGTCCATCTGTAACATGTGCAATGAGTAGGGGTGCGCGATAAGACCGGTATATTGCAATTTCCTTGAGATGCGATACATACCGGTATGGTTACACCCCGTACTGTGGTATTTTCAAGTAAGCGAAAAGCTGCAATTTCTCTGTCATTTCTTAGCTGTGCTTTTTTTGTCACGGCAATGACAGACAGTAACTAATAACTGTCGGTATATAATTCAATTGTTAACAAATAGAATTTAATGACTTTGCCGAAGGAAGTGTGAATACTTCAAAGTAAATTTTATTTATGAAGTACTAATGTGTCCCTGTATTTGTTGTTGAATAAAACACAGGAGTTCAAATGCTTAGTAATTTTTAAAAAATGAGTACATAGCACAAGTGATTTTTTTTTTGCATTTGAACGAATAACTATTTTATTTATGAAATAACATCCATTCTAGCGGTGTTCATCGTTTAAAAAACAATGAATGGGAGCACTAATACACAGTAATTAACCATTTTTAACAGCGCATCAGTACGACAGATAATTGTTTATAAGACTATTACAAAGCTGAGAAGGATGATATTTTGATTCTAACATGACCAGATATTTCAAAAGGTTAATAAATGCAAAGCGTTTTCTATGCGAACACTGATTTAACGTCATGCGGTGCAATATGACGTAATGTTTACAGCATATCGGTTCCTGCATTGTTTATGATTTAATATAGCATAATTTTTCAATTCTTTGTACATAGAGACAAAACCATGAATCATTTTAGAATAAACGATGAAATGATGGCACATATTTATTATTACAATTTTTTCTTGCACGTCTATATTCAACTTGTAGCAGTACATCATTGTAACTTGAAAACACAAAATGCAATTGGACAGGTTGTTTACATACGTCTTGCAAATACTTCCTTTTTGGCACCTTGCCGGCCTTTGATAAAAGTACTGTATTTTATCGTAAAATAATGAACAACCTTATTATGTTTATGCCACTTGTGTTAGTATAACTCATATTCTAACACGATTGGAAATTTCTCCTATATACACAAAGAAGGATTTGAGCGTGATAAAACTATTAAGTGTATCACGCTAGGGGTCCGGAACTATTTTTGACTGCTGAAATTACCTCCCTTGTAATTTTCACACGAAATCTACGAGTGTGCCTGTGCTAATACGCTTGGATTGGTATTGTTGTTAATGAATTCACGTGATGTAAAAAAAATTGCAGTAAAATTTTCTACACTTCCGGTATCGCCAGCAATATCAGACACAACAAAAATAAGACGTATAGCGCTTTTTTGAGAAGTAAAAAAGAACAGCCAAAATTTCACGAAATGCATGGAATGCACGGAAAACTACAACTTTCAAGACAGCGACTTCATGAAAATGCAGCAAATAGTACCCAATCGAACATGTTTTTGTTTAGATTAACGGTTTAGAGTGGAAATAGATTTTATTTTTAAGTGATATACCGGTTATTATATCACTGTGTGTTGGTAGATGCTTCGAAATTAATCACTCAGGCCTTCGTAATTAGATTACTACGCATTTACACACCCCGCAGTGATATACTTACCGGTATATCACTCAAAAGTGAAATCTATTTCCTAAATATATTACCACGGACCTATATACACTATATGTGTATATAGGTCCGTGATATTACTCTACGTTTTGCAATTTATCAGTATATGAAAAGTCTGACGAGAGCGATTCCTATAGTAGTTAGTCTCGAGAGCGATTAAGTTGTGAACAAGAATATGGAAATTTTGTACATGGACAAATTAAAGAATCTATGGTAATTGAACCAGAAGCATGGCCATGAATATTCTCAACTGCCGATGTTATAGTTTTATTTTGATAACTGAAATCATATGATCGAGCAGGTTTAATTTAATTAAATGTATATCTACTGGTTATATATTTTTCATAGTAACATAATAGGGACAGTGGAGGTGCTAAATTATTTCTATCTATCACAAGGCGTTCCCCTCGCTCTCCATCTTGTCGGATATGTACCCGCTTATTTTATGTTATGATGAAAACGCGGAAGTAATGATTTAACAGGCTGGTGGTAGTTATACTTTGTTTTTGAAAATAAGAAACAAAAAAAACAATCTTAATCGGACCACATTATAAACTTAACATCTATAATTATACTCGCGATTTTTAATAGTTTGAACGGATAGGCATAATTTTACAAAAAATTAAAACAGTGAAGAAAAACACATGTGGCGCATGCGCATTTGCTACCCCGGAAAAAACGGCGAAAAACGGAGGAACTCGCTTTTCACGCATGCGCATTTGATACTCCGGTAAAAAAAACGGGAAAAAACGCAGGAACTCGCTTTTCACGCATGTGCAGTGCAACCAGCCGTTTTTTTTCACGGGGCGGGCAGAAAAACGCGTTTTTTTAAACGGTGCGAGCCGAAAAACGCCCCGTTCGGTAAACGGGCGAAAAACGGGCGCTGCTCGCGTTTTCCTGCCGAAAAACGGAACAAAAACGTGAGCGCCACTGTACTGTTCCGGGTCAATAATAAGTGCAAGATAAATCTATGGATTCTGCACAAAAATACGGTAGTCCTTCAACATAGAATCCATCTATCAAGCTATCTTGTCTTGCATGCAGATGGGGCTAATGCAGCAAACAAGCACTCCAAATTTTAAAGTAATATCTGAAAGGGTGAAGTCAATAAGTGAACTTTATCCAGATTGAACGTATTTTGTAAGTTGAAAAGGGCCCATTCTGACAAAAACGTTCACAAAGTTATGTACTCTTGATCTTAAGTTGTGTAAGTTTCAAAGCAATGACTTAAACGTTTATGTTTAATTGTTTTTCGTTGGGACATTACTGTCAAACTTCGCCCTTTTACGACATGATGCCCGGTGTCCTGTCTACTTGCTGCAGCTAACTGGGCAATTGCGTGAAACCTGCAAGGTCGAAGTCAAAGCCAGACAAGCACAAATCCTTCCGGAAAGATATGCGTTTATTTTTTTTACATATCCCAGTACAAAAAATTAGATTTGTATTTTTTTCGTTTGGCGTTAATGTAAAGTGACAAATGACGTACATGTACGTGTAGCTCAAGTTATGTTCCGTCTATATTGTTTTCCTCAAACAGTGGATGAGCTTTATTGTAGATGCGGAAAGTAAGTTGAAAAATGAATGTACAACATGTACATCTGTAACATACATGTATATGTTCAGAAAAACATCGCTCTACTTATTTATTTCTAAAGCATGTTACATTTTTAACACTGCAAAGTTTGTATGCAAACATTTTATGAGTCATGTATAAATGTATATGTATCACATAAAAGGTTTGAAACTATTTTAGAAGTAAGCATTTTCAACCGCACACAAAACTACAAAACAAGCAAATAAACATTTTGTTTCAATTATCCTACATATATGTGTAACTTAGAATGTTGTGCTATATTGTTGTTTTTTTTTCATTTTTCTCTACGCACGTACAGTTTAACATAGATAAGTACCTGAATTATGTGATACATCTAAAACTTCAAAACTAATAACGAAACAAAAAGCTAAAATGCAACGGTCAGTTTTTGTCAATGGAAAAATACGCAAACATATATTTATATAAATTAAGCTGAATCGTCTCACTTTAAGTGATTTTGTGCGATTTGCAATTTTGACTGTTCAGCTTAGAAACGCACACAACGTTATTATGCATGACGTTTTACTTCATAATGGCGCTGACAAAATGTTCAGTCCCTTTGGCGTCATACAATTTGCAAGCTTGGTCATAAAACAGGTCAAGGTTGTTTTTCAGAGCTATTTGACAATACTTGTACAAAAGAGTCTTCTTTTTGCTGCTGAAGAAATCAAGAATAAGGGCGCCGAAAGATGCATCTTGCTTTCTAGCCGTTGGTGTAGTCACTTCTCTTTCCTTTTCAGATGTACACTCGTCAAAAACAACTCTGAACTCCTTTAGATTCTCGTTTGAGAGAGAAAGAATGTCTTTATTTTCAGCTAGAGTAACGTCATCGATGTTAAATTGTTTCTGATAAAATATTATTTCTTTCTGAAATCGAGCCTTTTCTTCGAATTCAGTTTTACTGCAAGTAACATCCATTGCAATTTGATCTATTCTTCTCTCGAGGATACGTTTCTTCTCCCACATGACTTCTTTTGTGATTGATTCTAATGACAATGCCAGCATTTCTTTCTTTAAACCATCACACGACGCTAATAGCTCATTGTTCAACTTCCCAAAATCATACTTATTTCTTTCTCGGTTGCTTATCAAGAAAATTTTCGGATCTTTTATACCTTCTTGCCGTAAGTTGTTTTCGATGTCCTTTCGAATTAAATTCAAAAGTTTCTGTTCGTTGTGATTTTTTGGGTCATCGACTTTGTTATTGCTTACATCAATGTCAATGTAGGATCTAACGAAGAAAAACTTCTTATTCTGTTGTTGTACTTGAAGCGCTAGCCACATGTCGTTTTCTGTAAATCTGCCTCTACTTATTATGACAAAAAAATCGTACTTGTCATACCCAACCATTTCCATGTATTTTTCTTTCGGGAATTTTGGCGTTCCTACGCCTGGAAGGTCCCACACAATGAAACTTTTGTTGAGGGGATGTTCGTAGGACTGACAATCTAGTGTGGTTTCAGTTGGTCCAACATGTGCTGCTCCTGTGTCTTTAGCTGTCAACCCTCTTATAGCATTAACAAATGATGATTTTCCTGACCCGGAATTTCCCGTGACTCCTGTATTAAGCTCAATACTTTGCCAGCCATTTAAATCTTTGCGCAGTTTTTCTTTGATGCCAGTAACTCCCCTATCACGTATTTCTGCCTTATAAGCTTCCATGTCAATTTTAATACTAGATGAGTAGAATCTGTCTTTGTACCTGGGTACTTGTATAAGGTAGTCAAACCACCTGCAAGAAATGAAGTAAAAGGTTGTAAGTATTTGAAAATAATTCACACTAAGCTGGATGAACTTAGGTTGCATGTTGAGTTATACAAGTGCGCGGCGCCAGTCCGGCATCTAAACTACATTTCTGTGATAATTACATTTTTATAAATAAGTAGACAAAATAATACTTTTAAACCGGAATTTATCAAATCTTAACCTTTACTATAAAATATACATATTTACTATATGTTCGTTTTTCTAAAAAGTAACACTTAACTGCAGGCTTTGTTCATCGCAAATCATCTTTTTTGTGTCAAAAATCATTTTGCATTTAATTCCTTTCTGATGAAGTTATGTACATGTAGTAATTCATTTTGTAATATAGAAACGTTACATTGTACAAAAGTATCAAATACATTTACCCTCTTTACTTACATATCTTAGTTTATAGCTGAGGCAAAAGCGATTTCAATATTAACATATGGCTTTAATTACCAGCATAATCACATTACATTTGTCACATAACGAGAACAAATGATCATACTTGCGGAACATGTTCTTCGTTTTCGTCCGCGCCTCACCTAGATAAAGATATAGTGCAACGTAATTACTTTTTTAAGAATACGATCCTATCGTGGGTTCGTAAAACAGACATATAAACACGTTTATTCAGACAAAATAATTTCCCTGTTGCAATTCCAGATTTAAAAGAAAATTCGATATGGTGTTAGTACATTGTAATGGACCTTTAAGAGAAACAATTCATTCTGAATTCATTGAAAGAAGGGAAGTCAATCAGGTAACGCCTATACATGTAAAATGTTAAGATACAAGTATATTAGCATGTGATGCACACCATTGAGTGAATGAAGCATCACAAAGGAGTTTTGTGCATTATTTTATCTGTACGTAAAAAGAGAAACTTATTATCGTTGATAAGGTAATCGACCAGTTTACCGCAGTGGTCATTCAAGAACAGTTTGATTGAAGCCACGGAGAATCAGTGTGACAAGTCGCAGCAGTTTCATTTTATACCTTCTTTCCAATGATAATCAAATAATAACTTTTTTAATAGACATTCCACGCCCCGTATATTAAATTCCCGATGATGAAATAGAAAAAACGTTATTATGTCACGTTAGCATTTTATTAGTATGTACAAAATGAATATAATAGTTTATTTTGTCATAAGCATTTCTATCATACAGTTTGTAAAAATATGTATTTTCTGGAACTACACACATACTCACTGTTGTAATTGCATGCATTGCATTAATTTTGTACATTGCACAAACAAGTGCTTTTGAATTAATGTTTCCGATCAGAACGAATACTGAAATTGATTTTCGAATATCGTATAGTATATTCAAATATTGGTATGCATATTCAATAGGTTTGCGATCCGAAATTTTGATTCATAAATAGCGTGTTGAGTTACATATGAACGCTGCTGCAAAAGCGTAAAATGCCCTACTCTCATGCATTACTTAATAGCCTAGTGTATTATCTGTTTAACATTTAAAAGTATAGAGACATAAAAACGACGATTTTTGTCATTATATATTAATCAATTGATTGCTAAGAAATGTTTTACATTACTGCGCTCCTGCATGACAAATGGTTCGACCTTCCTACAGCTATATACTCACCTATTAAAGGAACGATTGTTAACTTACATTTTCTCGGCAGATGTAGGGATAATGGTATTTTGATCGAGCGCTACAGTTTAATTTGCGAAAAACATTATCTCTTGCACACATATTTAATGTATTTCTTGATTACCTTGAGGTTTCTTCTTTGATGAAGAAGGATGTGGACAGATGCTTGTTAAAACGGCTTCAGAGTTTTCGTCTTGAATATCGTCTTCCTTAGGTCTATCAACCGGCGCATTGGCTTGGTCAATTGGATCAGTGCTACTGCCTTCTTCTGCTGTAAAAGAAACACAGGGCCTCTCAATGTTCAGTCTCTATAAGAACATGTCTCAAATTTGCCATACATTGGAACAAAATCATATACGATGCAATCACTATTGAACATATAAAGGCAAGACAGGGAAGATCAACGAACACAAAATGAAGTTAAAGGACTCTCGTAGTTTCCGTGTGACATCAAGAAAGGAACTAATCCGTTGAAGACGTGATAACCGTTGTAATGTCATATAGTTACACACATTTTAATTGCTAGGTCAACAAGCTTTTACATATCTGGCTATTCTGGTATATTCGCCCTAACTGCACTTATTGAATATCACACAGATGAAAAGTGATCATGACATATTGTTTATATCGTTTGTTTTGGATTCAAAAGGTATTTAAACCAAAGTATTGGATAAAAGTGCAAACAAAAGCAAATCAGGTTGATAGTTAAGTGTAATTCAAGTATTTGGACACTACATGGTGTCAATGGTTATTTTTTTGTCAAAGTAAACGCGGAGAGAGAAATATGTTGAGGAATTACAGAAAAGAACTTAATCGGCGGCGTTACTCATACTTCTATCATAAAATTTAAACAAACATGGTCTCAGCATTTCAATTGAACGGCGGGAAGCTGACGCCACTTACAGAACTATGGCGGTAGTTTCTGTAGGCAAGACAGGACTAATTCAACATTGAGTCTCTCTGTATCTCAGTCCATCTTTCAGTGTATGTCTGTCTATCTGTCTGTCTGTCTCTCTGTCTCTGACTCTCTCTTCGATGTTGGTTTAATCTGGAGTGAGTCTTCAGGGGTTAAAGTTTTGTATATATTAGCGCTCAACTAGTTTTTAATGAGCGCATTTAGTAGATGATGTTTCAATTCATTCTGTTAAATCATAAGGCTGTGACTTACGAATACTTTCTTTCCACATGTTTCGTGACTCTCTGTGAGTATTTGATTTAATTCCTGATAAATTTTAGAGCAATTAAAAAGAACATGGTGTACATATTATATTGAAAAATAAATGCATGTGTAATAATTACATAAACAATATACTACACGGCAACGGTACGTAGTATTTTGACGTGGGCCAAGTTTCGTGCGACCTGTCTTTGGAAAGACGTAAGTGTTAATTTAAAAGGATACAGTATATCTAAATCGGTTTGTTGGTTGCATATAACATTTCAGTACAAGTATTATCTGAATAGTAACAATAATTTTATTACATTATCTTTTATCAGTGCAAATATTAGTAAGTCTTACCCTCTTCACATCTGCCTCTGATCCCAGCGTTTTCGGTTTCGTGACCTTGCGTTTGAATATTCATGCCTTTTCCTTCTTTTGATGTTTCACCATATATCGGTTTTTTCTTTATTTCTTCTCCACCATTGTCGTCTTCATTTGTATGAAATATATTTTAAAATTACAATACACGCTTATTCAATACCAACATATTAATACCAAATACTTGTACATGTAACGCCGTGTTATGGTTTTCTTTATCAAAATCCGCCCTGAAAACAGATCTAGTAATATACTAAACACTATCACGAACTTTACTTTGTCACATTCACCAACCAGTTTTTCAAATTTCACTACAGACGGGAACATCAAATTCTTGGTCATTCTATAAAGAACACTTTAAAATGGCGCTCAAGGCAGAGGTATGAATAACACTTATTTACAACAAGACAATAATACATCCTTTAAATCAGCTGTTGTTGTCGACATTCATTTTGCAGGAAAATGTACGTGATTTCCACATGCTCCCTATTTCCATTACCTTACGCTTTATGACTATTTCCTTTTTCCACAAATAAAAAGTGTATTACATTTGAAAACCAAAATCCGTTTTATTCTATATTTTTTGTATACTAGTATAATGATGCCAACAGGTTTATCAATCAATATGCGTTTTTGTTTTATTATGTTGTACCTCCTTATTCATACATTTTTTAAAGAAATAATGAATTTTGTCTTGGAACAGAAAAACTTGTACTCATTTGAAGAAGGGTATGAGCTATCAATGAAACCGATTATCACGTAAATATAAATTGCAGACCATATGAACTAATCAAGTCAACTTTACACCAATTCCATTAACTCGGTAGACCTTAGTATTATTCTTTAGATAATTCAATCGATACTTACGTTGTTGTACTGAATCATCACTGTCTTTAGTTTCAACCAACTTGTTCAGATTGTAGAATATCAGTATTAGCACAATTGTAATAAATACTAAACCTGTAATTATTTAAAAGATTGTTATTATAAACGGCTTATGGTTGTTTTTCTCTCTTCAACTGTCAATTTAAAGTAATATCGTTTTAAGTAACTGGCAAAGTGGCCCTCCTTAAGACCCTCCATCTCCTTCCTTGTGCTACATGTAAAATTCTGGCACCTCTTTACAAATGCCAAATTGCAAACACAATATCAATATGATTTAAATTATATAGTTAGTATTTCAATTTACACAAATGCTCAAATTACCGACACTGCTAATTTACTGGATTCCTAAACACTAGATAACATGAAAGCGCATACACTTACAAGTTTTTTCAAAGTGCAGGCTGAACATATAATAAATTTCATAAACCACACCGGCGACCACACCAACTGCAACAGCTATTGCCAAAACTGTAGCAAGGATTTCTGAAAAAAGTGAATCATTTGTGTTATGTTTACTGTTCAAATAAGTTTCGCGTAATTCATAAATATTTAAAGCATAATCTTCTATTAAGATGCATCATCACATTTGACATTTTATAGAGCTGACTATATCCGTTGCTACATGTAACTGCGAATTTTAGAACAATGATTTAGAATTGTTTAAATTTCTATAATTGCTAATTTAACAAAACAGTTGTTTTAGAATAAAAAGCAAATAAGATCTTTATTTTTTTTTGTATTTTCAACATAGTTCGTATAAAAACTTAAGCCTTTCAATTGCACTTTTAATTTTAATTCAGCCTAAAGATTCAAACCTTTCAATCCGGTAGTATCAAAAATAGTTGTTGAGAGATAACCTATATTAAAATGTGAATTATAATTCAATAAAGGTCTTTATTTGTATTGGTCCTATTTTTAAAAACAATATTTCCAAAAACTAGCACTTACTCGTTTTCCATGACCCTGGAATGTGTTCGACGTCTGCCATAACTACAAAAAACAAAGTTGACAAAAAGTATTTACACTATGTAACAGCACGTCTATTACGATACCGATTTTCACAAGTTGTCGTATTTGGTTTAAACTTTCTTCAGTGCAAAATAGTCCATAGGAAATTGATAAATAAACAGGAGAGAAAAATGCAATTTTCAAAAACGTTATCGTACCTATTTCACATGCATTAACATTTTATAAACATATTTTATATACATGATCTTCTTACTATGTATACGCTCTGTGTGCAAATTCTAATTATCAAATGTTTTGCAAGTATGCCGAGTGGGGTCCCATAGCGTTACGCTCGCTTTGTTAATCATTAAATTATATAAGATGCTGTGATTTGATATTTTCTGAATGTTTTTTCCCAACAAAATAAAGTGCAAATAGTAGGAAAACATATTTTGGATACATTGTATAAAAGATAACTACAGATCTCAATCAGTGCCTTTGATCAAATCGGCTCCTAATGTGTATATGATTGGATTGTGTCTGCCTTTTTTGTTGGAACAAACAAATACGTCAGTCTTTTAGCCCCTACCTGTACACCTGGATCACAGTGGTCTGTGGAAACAATAGACAAAGGCTCTGTGAAAAAAAAGTCGTAACAGTTAAGAGTGCAGTTTGATAACTATTCATTATCTAAGACAAATATGCGCATAAGTATTGTATTATTCTATTCTTAGGTTTCTGATTCAGTATTCATTTGTAACTTATCAAAAGGAAGAAAAATGCAGAAAACTCTTTTTCACTTCTAGAATTGCATGAACTATGTGCAGGTATGAAATTACCGTCATGCCAAAAAACAACAACAACAACATAATATGTCTCCTGGCGAAAACTGTTAAAACATGAACTGTATGTCACAACACTGAAGATCTCCTGGCATGACAACGTATTGCTTTTGTAAACAATTTCTTTGTTAACGTAAACGTATTAACACCTTGTGTAGTTGTTCTTACACTCGTTGTCCTATATGTTCCGTTAACAGGGTAAGGTCATAGTAGATGATTCACAAATACTTTTATACTTTTATGCTTAAGGTAGATAACTAACGATTATTATTAAAACAAAAAAAACACGAACTATTTAAGGTCATTTCGTTGAGATTTACAGTGTATTGATTTCGTTTGATAAATAAACCTTATTTAATCATACATTACAAGCAGCTTTATGTTTCATTTAATGTTTTATACACAACAAGGGAATATCTTATATGATGTACATCAATGCATTTAAAAACAACGCTTGTTACATTCATCAACTTTTAAAGATTAACATTATATTTAATTCGCTGTATTACAAAGTTCGGAGGCGATAGACTAAAACCAGATAAATGAAGACACTTCAGTGATAATTGCGTGCTTCCGTGATAACCTAGAAGGATATAGTAACATCATGCCCTGGTCTCAATTAGCCACCACAACTGTAACATGCATAGTTTTATTTAGCCGACATACATGACTTTACTCAGTCATTTTAGAAAGGCACAATGAAGTGAAAATAATGTAAAATGATATGTTAAATGATATTCCGGAACAAGTAAATTATCAATAAAATGAAAAACAAAATGACACTATGAGTTTTCTATTTGTAAATCATTTAAAGTAAAAGACCACCACCTAATTTAAAACGTCTGCTAACTAAGTCGGAATTTAGTGAACATAAGACCACCCCGTCAGTTTCAAAATGCAATGACCCGAGATGTGGACTTTGCCATTTTATCATTGAAGGATCTACATTTCAATACAGAACAAAACGTTTCATATTAAAGAAAATATGGACTGTACTGTACAAAAGGTAATATACATATCAATTTGTAATGGTTGCCAGTAATTTTATATAGGCCAAATAGGTGATAAGCTTCGTAATAGAAAGACAGTGCATGGTCAACAAACAAGAGACCCGTTAACAAGACAATTGCCTTTAAGTTGGCATTTATATAATTGTTCAAAAAAAGACCCTTAATATTCAATATTTCCCTTTTACAAATTTCATAGTAGTGATGTTTCAGCTAGGTTATCTAAAAAACGCTATTGCATTGACATGGTTAAGTCTAAATTAAACAATAACTGATGACGTCATCATTTTGACGTTGTGTACGTGTACACAACTTTGACGCTACGTTGCAAAGTAATTATATGCTATATTTGCCCTGATGATGCTAAAGTGAAACCGGTTGGCAAATACAAATAAAAAAACTCATTTATAGTGTCATTTTTTTTTCATTTATATATATATATACACTTTGAAATATAAATATATATATATATATACACACACGTGAAAATACAAAAACTGTGCCGGAAATAAGGTAATTATAGTAAAAGATTAAAACACAGTCCACGAGTTAATTAACCGGTTGGCAATATATATATATATATATAAACGACATCACAATACTATACTTGCTGATGATCTTATAGTGAAACACATCTTATAGGCAAACAGATACTGTGAAAACCTATATTCTACTTATTAAAAAAATCATGACCAGGCTGCATGAATGATCATGATCCTTGTATACTATTCAAAACACATTATAGTGAAGTTTAGATTAAGTTGAGTTTACGGATTTATCTGTGTTATTCTTAGCCTCAGTGGAGTATATATGCAGTAGGTGGAAACTGCTTTATATTTACAATATAAAGAAGATAATCAGAAAAACTGAAGGCTTGTATAGTTAAAATATTTTAAACGTATCTTATAAATGACGTCAGTTTTGATGTTGCTATGCCTGATGATCGCAATATCAAAGGGGCCCTACATTTTTGTAATCTTTTCATAAAGTCATAGAATGCAGCTATATAGTTGTCGTTTTGGTATCTGCGGGAGACACTGGGATATTGACAAAGCACTTGAACAACTGGCCCGCTAGCGTTGAAAATAAATTGTCGTACATGTACAACATTTTTAGTACCGATAGGTTTTGCGGCAATGCATAAGCGTGTTTGATCTTTTAGTTTCTATTGGTTGTTATCAGTTCTTCTCTGTGGCTGAAACATGTGCACCCAGGTTTCATCACCTTTTAGCAAGTAAGAAGTAACCCAACTATTACAGTTTTTTTTCAGAAATCCCCGGGCACATTTGAGCCATTGTTTCTTTTACTCCTTAGTGCGGAAATGAGGTATCTACCTAGCACAAATCTTTCTCAGGTGAAAACATTTTCTTACGCTTCCTTCTGATATGCCAGTATTACTTGCTATATTTTTCACAGACAAGCGGGCATCCTGTTCCGCAACATTTACAGCAGCAAATATAAATACTGTACGCATATATATATCTACCGAGGTCCATATATATCACACGGTTCATCAAATATCTGCTTTGCATTTATTTCAAGCATAATTCGGTATTTTATACATCCATGAATACAATCGTTCATTTTACAATGTGAATTGTAAAATGGTTAGTGTACACGACTGCATATATTTCAAACTTACATATCTCGGTCATCTGAAAAGCAGATGGATATTGGTAGCTATTGAAAACAGAATTGAGGCACAGTGAATTGTTTAAAAAAAATATACACTTGGAATATGGAATATGACCCCCCTATAACCAGGTACCATACCCGTTGGCCTTCATAATTTAATCACCAATTTACATTTACTGTTCACTGCTGCCGAAAGAATTTCAACAGAAATTCTGCCGATGTCGATAATTGTAAGAAGGATACTCATGTTCGACACTCACAAAAGAAGTTGGAGAGTATTTAACTCGTACAAACAAGTACGGCGAGCCTGTAACTTATCGTACTAAAGGCTGGTACAATATATGGCTACGCTGCAAAAATAATGCTATTAAAGTATCTTATCAAAGTATTTGTAAACATATTTTCCTATCCAACATACATTAGAATATATTTGTGACATGATTTGCTCACCCAACGATGCCTGCAGCCGACGTGATTTTGCTGCAATTTAACAGACACTATTCAAAAATAAAATTTATCTTTCAATCTACCAACAAACAAATAAACAGCATAAGAAATACACTAAAAGCTTTTATCATTCACAGTTATAATCAGCGTAAGTTAAAAATAACATATGTGATAATGTCAAAAATGCTCAGCAATTGGGCTTAACTATTCATCATGAGCAAAGAACTATACTCGTAACAAGGTTATTTGAAAATAGACCTTAAGAACTCTGCGCATAAATCAGAAAATCTGATTGATGTTTAACTTTTAAAACGGTTAGTAGTTCATTATCAGTATAACCCAGTAGAATTATCCCTTGTCAATCATTGTAATAATTCACTTATTGTGCTGTCTATTTTTCAGTAATATTTACAAGTAAAATAGTAAACTTAGTGTTGGTGCCTAAAATGGTTCACACAGAAACCAATAGAAGGTGTTTAACTATTTATGATGAAATGTACAAGTAAAAGAGAAATATACATACCTAAGGATTATTTTAATTCAATTACAGCTTTAAAAGTTCCTTGCCTTATTTGAAATACACTGCTTCCAAATAAAATTCTTGATTCCAACACTTGCTATATCTCAGGTTAAACTAAAACTGGAAAGGGTATGAAATGTTTCATGAAGTCGTCTAGCAACAGACACGTGATTCGTTCAGGACTGAACAGCTACGTTAACTAACTGCAACCTACCAATTGAACCGTTTAGTAAATAAAGTTTAAAATTACATTCACCAGTGCCCATAGCTTAAAATCTTTTTCATACCAAAACATTTATAGGAATATTGCTGGTGCAAAGATTAAGTTTTCTCAAATTACTGTTTTACAGATCAATATCAATTACCTTGTCTGTCAAATTAAAGGATCTAATGATCAAGAAAAAAAGATAAAGAAAACTACTACTTTAATGTCTGCTTATAAATAATGCTTCTCCCCTAGTGTATCAAAATGTGTCATGTGTCTGCCAATTCATCAAATAATAAGTGTAACTGTAAAATAATTGTAGGAATGAAGATTTAAATATTAAGCTAAATAAATTTCATATATATTTTAAAAGGAAATACTAAAAGATTATTTTGTTCATAATTATCAAACTTTACATATGGGTAAGATTTATTCTCCGTACCGTTTTACAATTACACTTTTATCCATTTATTTAATTCTTTTTTTAATTTCTATTTTTCATGCAAAAATTGAGGCCATAATTATCAACTGCAGAAGACTAAATACTAACAGAACCTGGGAAATTCTGCAGAGAAGATCAACAACATAATTTAGATAATAGGACAAATTATGAATTAACTTAATGTGTAATAATATGATAAGTGCATTCAAGACAGGAATATGTATCAATTTAATTATTTTCGGTTTAGTTTCAACTTAATTTTAGTTCTTAAGTGTATTCTTCATGTGATTGGACATTTACTTCAGAGAACGGGAAACGTCATTTGGACGTTTGGTATAAATGACGTCATCAGGACGTCTGATGTAAATAACGTCATTTCTGACTCTTTTTTTTTCATTTCCAAGTTAATCATAAAGATGGTTAACATGTAAATTGTAAAAGTGCAGACAAATTTCTTGAAAAAGGCAGTATTTCCGAAAATTGTAATTAAAGAGTTGTTTTAAATAGAAAAACAGTTACAAATTTTAGTTCACCGTCTTGTCGACGTCAAAATGAATTCAAACTTCACACATGTGCATTATATACATGTGTATGAAGATAAAACAGCATGTTCATGTTATAACCAGGTGAAAGCTTTAAATAAAACATACTTATTTATAACAGTAGTACATGCAACCGGCGCAGCCAAAAAACGTTTTAATTTCATGAACAACTATGTACGTCACCCGCCAAAAGGACAGTTCACGTTAACGTTAAACCCTCTGACACCATCTAGATAAAATGATGGCAAACCGCTTGAAACAAATAAACCGGTTTCTTATATAAGCAGGCCGTGTGACAATTTTTAGGTTCCGTTATTTCCGCTGATTCTATCACACTGTCTTTTTTCGTTAACGAGCAAGATTATATTTCACAATTTATCTGATTATCATTCTTATTCCCTGATGAGTTTTTCTTTACATTAACTTCAAGTCTAAAAACAGGTACACTACAAAATTACGGCATCTCAACCTAATGAAACACATTTGATATTAAAGGCAAAACTGAAAAAAGAAAAGAAAAAAAAGGTGCAAATGGAGCGCTACCTTTATACGTGAAACATACTCATAGGATTTTTGCTATTTAAAATCGAACTTTCAAAACCAGGAATTAAATATGACAGTACTGTTTCTTATGTTAAATGTTATTATGCACAACATGCTACAAAATGGAAGTGTTTTCAGGTATGAGAGTGTTATGTGATATATTTCTGAAATTTGAAAATGACTATAAAAACTGTTACAATGTAAACTGAATGCATAATTTGGCAAACAAAAATTAAATCATTGAAAATTTCCAACAGTTTAATTATTTTAATTATTGAAGTATGAAGTCATATCTACGGTGTCATTCTGTCCAAATCACTTATCACAAATGGTTAAGATTAATATCGATAATACGGAAACAAAGCTATGTGTATGACAAACATCTGATATCACAGCCCACAATGTAACATTTGGTAGTAAGGCTTTCAAATGTCTTTGTCTTTTATTTCACAATATTGTTTTTATGAACGAAAAAACATAGGGTTGTACATAAAGTGGTACTTCTATATGTGCAATATCATGAAACGTATAGCATATCTCGATAAATGAAGTTGAGATATTTCATTGATAAGAAATGATTCAATTGTATTTTCTAGAGTTTCGCGTAAGCTACAATAATGTCTAGACAAAATTTGTCGATATGAAAAGACTCACCCTTGAAATCGAATTACTTACGCACCGTCTTGACATATTATCTCGATATAAAACGTCCTTTTTTCGAGTTTTTTTAACATTGAGCAATGATTTCTCATTCTGACGTCAATAATCTCAATGTCTTAACAGGGTCTCAAATTGCGTGTTTTTTTATTTACATGTATAAATGCACGATATTTACGCCTGAAATTTGATGCGTCAATATCGCCAAATGTAATAACAGTAAAGCGGTATCACAATTAATAATGATGATAAATATCATTAGCACTGCTTTATTTCAAAATTTTATCGCAAAATTATAGCAAAACTAGCAAGTAGTACATTGTAACTAGCAATTGGTGGCGTATATGCGTTTCCGTACAAACCATTTATTGAAATATGTCATATTACGATGATAATCGCCAATCAACGTTTCCCCAAATTTATAGCGACCATTTTTTACAAAGGTACATACTTACTTAAAATTAACCTTTTGTGAATTTGCTGGAAACAGTCAAAAGTTAATGTTATATATTTGTAGCCTTGCAGAAATTATTTTTCAAAGTCTAAATTATATAAAATGTTTAAGTCAATTATGAGTTACAATATGGACATATTACAGATTGGTGTAAATCGCTAGTAATTGTAACACGATTAACAGAGCATTGGTGTATTTCTTTGTTTTAAAGAAAATACTCGATTTCAAAACGCAAATAAATGACCCACTTTTCAACTATCTTAAGTAAATACAAACATGTTAAAGTAGTATTAATGCAGACAAATAAGTTAAAGAAAATATTACTTGACACATACTTTTTTTATTGTGAAAAGTCGAGAATTTTTTTTTAAATGTCTCAGATATGCTTGGCGTCTCATGAAATGTTTTACTGTTGTGTTTGTAAAAGCACAAAATGCTTTTTTCAATACTATTTCATAATTTATTACTAAATGAAAACAAAAATAGGCAGCATTTGCCGTATCCCTACCCTATACGTTTTTATACTAAATTTAAGTATTCGGCAAACAGGAGGACAGTATTTTCAGTTAACATCTCCTTTCAGACATAAATATCAAACTTAATCAGCAGGATGAGAGAATTGCTGGGATCGGCCGTATACTCCAATACAAGGCAAAAAAACTACACCTCATCAAATGAGAAAGATAAATGACTGAATGGGAATTATGACAATGCATATTTCGATATAAATGTATTTGTTTTTACAGATTATCAATGAAGGCACGAAGTTGTGTGTATGCATGCATTTTCTGCACAGTTTGACTAATGCACTAGAATGACAGGCACTCCAAAGTACGAATCACGAAAAGAGGTTTGGGATATATAAAATAACGCCTTATGTTAGTATAGATGTCTTCAAAACAAATATTACATACTTATATCAACTGTATGTAGCGTCCGAAAATATACAACATACAGTATACAAAACAAAACGACGTTACGTCCGTTAAAGAATGATGTTACGAAATACTCTACACACAGTGAACACGGAACCTCGTAACATGGTTCATGGCCACCTTCTAACGTCTTAAATAAATGATTTCCGGTCGCTATATTGTGATAGATTTGCCACGTCTCTTCGATAACGCTTTATGATTTGAATACAAATTTTAGTAAACAATTTATATTTCCTTTTATAGTTTCCTACAATGTAAATAATTTACATATGTTCGATGCTTAGTCGATAAAACAAAAAACAGCTGCTGCTAAATATAAGCGTTATTTTACTTCCTTATCGCTACCCTTGACACAAGGACCAATATCGTATGTCTTGTTTGGTTGACTATGTAACTATCTGATAAAGCGTTAAAAATTGCGATTTATATAATAAAGAGGGTTTATGTGTGTGTATTGTATTATGCATGAATGAAGATCTGATGAAAAGTTGAGTATGAAATTTCCTACAATGTGAAGTTAAACCGAAAGTAAACTTAACGTGATAGATCTTTCAATTTCAGAATTACCACAGTGATGTTTCGAAATACTCTTAAACAATTTTCGAACTAAACAGTACGACCTCTGAAACGTTTCAATTTATATTAAGTATAAATTGTTTTCTTACCATCCTTGTTAAAATATGAAAGGACAGCTATTTTGTAAGATTCGTTTGTGTCTTTGAAGAAGAACCATAACATTAAATTGTGATATAATCATGAGGTCCTACTCATGTGATATTCTGTTATACTACACATTTATCAGTTGTCCCTCTGTTACATGCCATCAACACAAGAGACAACACTCGAAATAATAGTTTACCTTTTTTGTTTTATCTCTGGTGTTAGAGTGAATACTATGGTTATTATGCTCATGTTGTGTTATTGTGTTATTGCATTCCTGTTTGTTGTAGCCATGTATGTACTCCATACCAAAATAAATCTTATTTTATCTTTACCCATTATACATTAGTTCTTACATGTTGTATACCGGCCTTGCGATATATCCGTCATTGGGCTAATAGTAATAAAATGGTGGGCAGTCAGTTATCACAATTATGATGCAAAAAAAGCATTACACAATATGCTTTAGAAATCTCATTAAACCTTATGGATATATTACCAAATACATGTACTTACAACCAAAACAAAAAAGTTACAAAACACGGAATTCATATTCAAGCATACAGAAGATAGTAAATGTAACACACACAGAAGATAGTAAATGTAACACACACACGCACGTATTCACGTCATGAACACAGGTACACTTACTTTCAATTTTTCATTTCTTCTCTCTCACGCAAAATAACATCGAGTTACAAATGTCATTGGGTAACAATATATATCTAATTAACACATATACTTATCTCAGGATGTCTTTCTATAGCTTAAAGTATAGATTAAATAGAAAATATTGAAATCCAAACAATTTAACTCGAGAACGCATATGTTTATGATCTTAAAACTTGATGTGATAATTGGACATGACCAGCGGAGGACCCCTTTAATCTTTTAAGGTAAGTATGTTAAAGGTCAAGGCCACATTGACAAGGAATAATAAAACGGTTATCGGACGATAACTCACGAACACTTGGGCCAAGCATCTTAATAATTAATGGGGATGTTTGTCATGACAAGCAGATAATGTTGAAGTCATTATGTCAAAGGTTAACGTCCAAGTGAACCTGAACTATAAAACGGTTTGGGGACGATATCTCATAAATGTACAGGCCTAGCATCTTG
>JAFMSR010000019.1:8726220-8766983 GCA_022818135.1 Saxidomus purpurata
GTCGCAATATCATTAAACGTTGTTTGTTTTGTCTCAAACACTGGAAACGTAATTTAAAAGGCACCTAAAGGTGCATTTTAAAGTTAAAATTGTTTCATCGCAAGTCTAAGTACGAACTATATACTTTTTTTTCATTAATAAATAATAAAAAAAGAAAATTGAAATAGCAACATTGGGGGGGGGGTTTTTTTTTTTTGCTCGATGTCTTTGGGGGGAGTTTTTTTTTTTTTGTAAGTGCCTACATAAAACAAGAGGGCCAGGGTGCTTTCGCTCACGTGAGTACCGCCTTAACTAGGGAGGTCTGGTTGCTACGGCGAAGTCACTGGTTGCTATAGTGAGTTAAGAGGAGTCACTAGTTGCTATGATGAGTAAATGGTTGCTCTGAAATTCGCCTGTTGCTACGTTAGTCAGTGGTTGCTATAGGAACACATTGGAAGCTAGGTTCTCCCATAACTCTATATAAAGATAAGCCCCCCTAAACCATGGTCAATTTTGACCAAAGGGGCATGATTTGAACAAACTGAAAAGAATACCACTAGAGTATGTTACATATCAATCGTGGTTTTAAGTAAAATGAATTTTAAAGTTTTTCCTTCCCAAGTCATCCCCTCAGCAGTATCAATTATTACTCTGTGGGCATGATTTAGAAAAAAAAAAACTTTGAATAGGTCCACTGGACGCTGTTCAACACTAAATATCTAAGCTCTAGAACTTGTGATTTCGGATAAGAAGATTTCAAAAGGTTTCTCATATATATGTCTATGTAAAACAAGTTACCTCAAGGTGGAGCCAATATTGACCCAGAAGAATGATTTGAACAGACGTGTTTTTTTCCTAACGAAACCTATGTAAATGCAACTGCACCCTCCAAAATTTTAACCCGGGGTCATGATTTCAACAATTTTGTGAGTTTGTAAGAGGTCTACCAGGCAATGCTTCATGCCAAAAATCTAAGTTTTTGGCCTTGCAGTTCCAGAAAAGAAGATTTTCTAATATTTTCCTTATTTATTGCCGTATCAACCACAGTTCTGCATGGAAAATAATTATTTAAACAAGTTCGGTAGAGCTCCACTCCTGCCGAAGTTCATCAAAATTGGCCCAGTAGATTCAGAGGGGATGGCGTTTGAAGTAAAAGTTGACCTTCTGTTGGCAAAGCCACTGAACCCGTATTTGTTTTTGCGCGGGCGGACATACGGACGGACGGACGACGGACAAAAATCCATTTAAAAAGCTCAACATGGCACACAGTGCCAGGTGAGCTTTAATGCAACCTCTATTGCATACAAACACTTTTCTATGATTTGACCCCGTGACCTAGTTTTTAACCCTTGATGACCCATATTCGAACTCAACCTAGATTTCATCAAGTAAGTCATTGTAAGTTTAATGAAGATCCAATAAAAATGCAACCTCTATTACATACACAAAGATTTTCTATGATTTGATCAGGTGACCAAGTTTTTGACAAACGATGGCGTTTATTCGAAATCGACCTAGATTTTACCAAGCCAATCGTACTGTATAAGTTTCATGTAAAACCAATGAAAAATTAAACATCTATTGCGTAATAAAGTTTTTCTATGATTTGACAGGGTAACCTAGTTTGTGACACTATATAATTTATATTCAAACTAAACCTACATGTTACCAAGTCTATCACTTTGAAAAGGTTTCATGAATATCCAATGAAAAGTGCAGCCTCTATTGCATACACAAGGTTTTCCTATGATTTGAACCCGTAACCTACCTTTTGACCCCAGATGATTCATATCCGACTTAGAACTTTATCATTTTTTTTTTTTTTTTTTTTTTTTTTTTTTTTTTTTTTTTTTTTTTTTTTTTTTTTTTTTTTTTTTTTTTTTTTTTTTTTTTTTTTTTTTTTTTTTTTTTTTTTTTTTTTTTTTTTTTTTTTTTTTTTTTTTTTGGTGTTTTTTTTTGGGGGGTGGGGGGCTTTTTTTGGGGAGCTGGGTTTTTTTTTGGTGCGTGGCATTCCCTGTTTGATATTATTTTTGTTTTTTAGAACTTTATCATTTTATCAAATAAACTATTCTGATTAAGTTTCATGAAGATCCATTGAAAAATGCATACACAAGTTTTAGTGTGGAGAAACAGACGGACGGACGGACGAACGAACACCAGTCAATCATAATAACTCAGGTGAGCTAAAAAGATAATTTCTATAGAAAAAGACTGTGGCCCGCTTAAACACTACAAGAACTATCTTGTTTACCGATTTTGAAAGCCAAACAATATTGACATTTTGACTAATTATTTTGTAAAATAGACAGAGAGTTAACAAGAAAAAATAGATAGACTGGACGATATTTACTCATGTATTGTCATGTGACATTCATCATTTAATACAGCTAAGTGTTTTACGCTCCCCCCTATCCTTCCTGTATGTAACACTATATCCTATTCTTAACACTTTGAAATACTTTTAAAATTTAGTAATTTTTTTCTAAAAAATTTTCTAAGTCCTTAAAGACACTTTGTCTTAACCCGAAGGTTTTATGACTTGAGCATTTCCTGGTGCAATGACAATATGCTGAGAAATCTTTCAATGAAAGAGAAAAAAGCGTGCTACCAGTTCAGCAGTGTGACCTGATGTGTAAAAGTAAATGGTGGTGTGACCTGCACACATAATTGAAAACAAAACTACATGGGCTAAACACCCAATTCGGTTTTTTACGTCTATACTAATTGTTAACGGTAATTCAAGACGATGTACACGGGACATACCACATGATTAGCCGCATTACACAAACTAATGAGAGACTTGGGAGTTCAGCAAAGAAATAATTACTAAGTAGTTTTTATGTAACTCTGCCTAAAATTTACATTGAATTGTTTGACTAAATAAGATAAGTGAAAATTGAAATGTGTGTATTTCAGAAACCCACGACGCTATAAATGTTTTTCCAATGAAAAGTAAACATAGTATGACCTAGACTGGTTCTCTGCCGTACTGGCATGCTACAGTACGTCAGGCAAAGCTCAATAATGGCGGCTCCAAGTGGATGCTCGAAAGTGAACTGTTTATATAGTGAAAATGATAAAAGTATTGATCATTCAAAACTAATATGTTAATTTGAAACAGTTTTTGACAGAGTTTTTAAGAGTCGAAAGGTTTTTTGAATGCTCAATCAGTGAACGTTGTAAACATTGAAAAAGTTAGACCAGAAAGTGTACTATATTTCGAACAAGTTACTTCAAGAAGGCATTTCGGATATGACACTTTGTTTTGGTATTTAATTTCGCCATAGTCGAGCCATAAAATGTTCAAATTTAAATTTGAAGGGAACAAAAACAAAAAGGGAGAACAAAATAAAGTGTCGCCGGCGGGATTCGAACCTCGCTAGTAAAATTAGGGCACCAGTGATATACCCACTGGGCCACGGAAACGATCTAACAGTGAATGCTTAAAAGAGACATGAATAATAAATTCTTATATATAAAACTCCTCATATAAAACACCTGCTAACATAATAGTATACAGATAAAATATCCGAAATATCATCAAATATCTAGCAAGTCCAAACACACGGCTATTTTCCTGTTGTTTATTTCTCGTAATATTGTATCGGTCAATCAAATATTAATTGCTTTTTACATTGGGTTTGTATTGACAAATTACATTCTGCAAGGTTTTTCGAATAATCAAGCCCTACATAAAATCCCCTATTAACTTAATGTACAAAATTGATAGTATGGGCGCCGCCATTATTGAGCTTTGCCTAAACTGTACCGTATGGGTAGGGGCAGGTAACACCAGACTAAGCATGACCTGGGTTTTCATGTTATCAAACCTGAAATAGGTAAATGTCCGCGAAATTTGGTTCAAATTTGCATCATATCTACACGCAAATTACAGTCAAGGAACGTTATTATTATATGCCCTGTTATTTCAAACTTTATATACTCAGCAAAAATAGAAACGTCCCTCCATATTTCAGGAAAGATTTATCGAAAACCAAAAGGGTTACTTTTATGAATCAAAATAGAAAAACAAGTTCATTCATTTCTGTATCAAAACCAATTCATTGCATCTGGCTATCTAGTTAACTGTTCGAGAGATAACCGGTCAAGAGAGGTAGGGGTCAAAATCAAAAATCACAAAAACTCAGAAAGGTGTTATTGAATGTTTAGAGATGGAATTTCAATAAGAAATGTGGCACATCCAGTTAATCCCGTTAGTACCGAGTGTGGCCACCATTTGCATGAATGCATGCAATGATCCTACGCCGCATCGACGTAACGTAACGCAATACCAGTGCGTTGGGCAAATTCCTCCATTCCTGTTGTAACGCCCGTGTAAGATCGCGAACATTGTCAATCTGATGGTTAGCTCGTGCTTTGCGGCCCAGCTGATCCCATATGTGCTCAATGGGGTTGAGATCCGGGGAAACCGCGGGCCATGGCATGACGTTGACATTGTTTTGCTGCAAGAATTGAGTGGTGACCCTGGCTACATGAGGGCGGGCATTGTCCTGCATCAATGTTACACCAGGACCATGCTGACGAATAAATGGTAAGGCATATGCATTTAGCACGTCTGCAACATAACGCTGTATATTAATGTTGCCCTTTACAACAACCAAATCTGTCTTCCGGTTTCCCATGATCCCGCCCCAGACCATTACGCTCCCTCCCCCAAACCTGTTCTTCTCAACAATGCAACAATCGGCGAATCTTTCATTTTTACGCCTGTATACCCGTAATCTTCCGTCAGCATGACTAACTGTGAACCGAGATTCATCGGTGAACAAAACTCGGTTCCAGTCAGCCCTTCTCCAGTTCAGATGACGTCGCGCCCATAACAGCCTGGCAGCACGGTGACGTTGGGTCATTATCTGGCCAGTGTAAGGGCGGCGTGCCCTCATTGGTTGGGCGTTACGACGCAACCGGTTGCGAATGGTCTGCCCTGAGACACCGTATTGCCTAGCAGTGACTGTGGCTGCCAATTGACGTTGACGTAAGTGCGTCAACGTAATGAAACGATCGGCTCTAGCCGTCGCTACACGAGGCCTACCAGGTCGCTGCCGATCGTGAACAGCCCCAGTCTGCTGGTACCGGGCTGCAAGGCGATCAATCGTCTTCCGACAACACCCGAACCGACGCGCGACTACCCTGGCGGACATCCCACCCGCAAGCATCCCAATTGCCTGATTTCGCTCGTTTTCGGAAAGCCGTGGCATATCGAAAACAGTGAAAAATTAAAGAAAAAATTTAATTTTCAGAATAGCCCCTATCGCATGAATGGTACGACATGAACTGAATCAACATATGGATGACATGTATAGCGTGCACGTGCAAAACGTGCAAATGACCGTTCCGGTTACTGGCCGATATGTAAACCGTGCGTATCGGGTAAACTGTACACGATCGTATTCTGAACATCGCCAGGGTTTAAAATACATGTACATTGAACATGTAGCAACTACACAGACAAAGCTTCACCGGCTATAAAACAGGGACGTTTCTAGTTTTGCTGAGTATATATGTATAATTTGCACTTCGGTAGCGTCTTCATCTTTAATTCATACTTCCAGGTTATATACAATGCATATTCTCTGCTGTTTATTATGTTTGTTGGTTGCTGTTTGTCTGTGTACCTCCTAGTGATTTTTCAGTGTCGCCTTTTGCATGTGTACCTCACAGTGTGTTTGATATGTTTCCTTTAGTTTCTTGACCGCCTGATTACATCACCATAAGTTAGCATTTTGTTTTCTCAGTGTACTTTACAGTGTGTTAACTCAACTTTTTTTCTATGGATGTTATGCGCCTTAGTTTGCCACAGTGTGTAAGCGGGCGTTTTTGTGATGCTACTCGCATGCTATACATTATGGTATGTTATTTCATGGTTGAAACAGTGGTTGCATTTGTCTATATTGTGAAGTTGCTCGCTGTACGTCATACTGTGTTAGCTGTTGTTCTGAGGTTGTTATATGTACGTGCCAATGTGTTCACATGAATTTGTTTTATGTGGCTTTTGCATGCGTTCCTCTGTTGGATCGAGTGTGTTTTAGGCGGTTCAATGCCTATGTACGCAAAGTGTGTTAGTCTATGCTTGTTTATGTGTTTCTACATGCCTGTGTACATTATAGTACGTTATTTAGTTTGTCTTCGTTTGGTTATATATACGCCACAGAGTGTTAACGTTAGTTCTTTTTATAAAACTTCGTTTAACATGCAATTTTTGAAAAATATGTTACACAATTGAATGAAGTTTATAGTCCCTCACAAAGTTCTTGATTTAAATCCTTCATTTCTCCTTGGAGGTTCGGATGAAGATGCCATAACTTATATAGTACGAAAATACATTAAATTCTAACTAGCACAATACAATAAAACTACCGTTACATACAGGCAATGAAAAATAACTTTTTTTAAAAAATGTTCACACACACATATTTTCTTTAAACTGCCTTATTAAAGGATACCTCACGTGAGGTATTCTTTATATTCTGCAGTAGGTAATGCAATTTCTATCTGATATAGCATCAACACAAATGAATCGAATGCCATAAATTTGATGTTATAAAATGAACAATGACTCGAATTATTTTAAGTCACAAAATACATAATTTACCTGAATCCGTACAGTTCCCTCTATCGTTGCAATTCATTGGGCAAGTATTTTTATCAAAATCTGCAATTTCTTCTATGTGATTAGCAGCATAGATAGGTTGAAGGTCTATCATATTCTTAACACCGTCATTAGCAGCTTCGCAGTGTTGTTCGGCCCAGGCTGTTTTATTATCATTCTAAATGAAAACATACCAATCTTCTAGTTTGCATTCTAAACATGTATTCTGATTAAATGTGTTGGTGTAAATATATAAACTTGATTTATCATTGTATGTTCCTTGTAAAGTATGCTACAAAATATATGGATATCCATGTACATTTGTAGAGAAAAGATAATATTTGAAATGCCCTAAGTACATGTATGCGAACTTGTTCAAGGTGATACAATGTATATGTATGACGGCATAATAAAGGCAAGGGCGTCAATTTATACACAATATGATTACAGGTATTATTGTCATTTATCTTTTTAGCTTATATCAGTCGAGGAAAACATTTCAAGGAATATTATAAAATCCGAACTCTTTACTGAAGGGAGCGGTGGTGTAGAATGTAAAACTCTGCCGTTCACCCTAAAGGTTGCGGGTACCATACCTCTTAATAGACCTTTCTAACTTAAAGGTAATCCGTAAATATAATACGTACTTTGGAATTTATTTGGGGATTTCTCAAACAACGCAACTACCATTTTCCAGTTCAGTTTTGCGGGCGTTATTTTTGGCTGCATTGATTGTGCCAAATAAAAACAGTATATACGTCGCGCAGTACAGCGCCAATACATAACCTTAAAAAATAACCGGTATGAAAAAGGGAGACAACGACTGCATCATTACATGATTGTTGATAATGACCTTAATAATATATTTGGATTGAGATATCTGTTTGAAAACAGAGAGATATGTCTGTAACTTTGAGAGATATATTTCAAACATAAATATATATATATCTCTCAAATAATGTTTAATATATATCTCTGTAGATATCACTTAAAGTTCAGGAGACATTTTTATGTAATACAAAGGTATCTCTTAGCGTGAAAGAGATATCTCTATAAAAACAAATTGTATTTTTCTGAAATTATAGATATATCTCTTTTTGGAATGAATAGTAAAATGGCTTGCTTTACAACTATCGTAGTAACCTTACGCCAGAGAAAGGTGGTAGTCGATTTTAGCATCTAATATTCCTAGAAGTTTCTGTCCGCGATATGCCTTACATTGTATTTTGGCGGTATTTTGGCGTTTTTTTGCGATTTCGGCAAGTTTACGACACATTCAAACCAGGTAAAACTATTTGCACCGCACATTTGAAGCGTTATACAATATTTAAAATCATTTCAGTGATGTTAAGCGATTTAGGTATGTACACATATATTTTACGCTTATACTGCACTAAATTCACGATTTTTACAAGTTTGATTGTGCACGACACCACAGGGATACAAAGTAGTGCTCGCTAAATTCTGGTTACTTATACTGAACCAGTAATCTCTTAATTTCTTTATTTACTGTAATAACTGTATATGTATATTTCATCATATGAATGAGCCAGTGATACATGTAAGTTTCATTCTTGTTAAAGGAACGTCCATGGCATACGTACCAAATTTGTATAGATAAAGATGGTATTGTATGTAAAGCGAGTCGGGATTTCCGGACTGTCTCAATGATGCGCTGCAGTTCAAGCTAATGACAGAAGCTTATGTTTTATTTTATTTCATTGTTATGCATTTGTCTCGACGGGGGAAATTCATCCCCATCGACACCCTGTCAGACGTGATGTAAGAGGGCCGAAAGTTTCGCAATATTAACAGAATAATTCGGAAATACAGAATACTGGTAGAGCACTCAATAAGAAAGATAAAGACGAATTATCCGATAATCTCAATAATTCTTGGAATTTCCTTCCGTAGGTAATTTAGACAATTGTTTGCTCATGTATTTAAGTCGCAAACCCCTGTGGTATTGTACTAGTTTGATATTCAAAGCTTTTTTATAACATTTGAGAAGTCCCTGGTTTTCATTGCAAGTACGGATTAAGTTTCCGTTTACGTTTACGTTTCAGTTTAAGTTAGAAAGGTCTAACATGACACCAGTACTTGTTTTATCTAGACAGTAGACTAAAAGGTGACTCAATAAGCTTATACTTTCTTCACAATTGAACTCAAACACAAAAGTATAAACTATCCGTTCATCCTGGAGGTTGCGGGTTCGAGCCCTTGCTACATGTATACCACCTAATATGACCCCAGTACTTGTGTTGCAAGAAAGTGGACTCGAGAGTGACTCGATAAACTTCAAATTTTCTTCACAGTCGAACTTAAATTAATTTAGTATAAACTATAAACCCTCTTTAAAGTTGCTTTATAAACTTTCAAAACAATTTCTTGAATTATCTTGAAACATAAATTAACCTTAAGGGTTAATTACTTTAAATTCAATATATACATGTATTTGAAAATAGTTTTATCTATAAATAAACATAACCTCATTGGTCCTGAGCAAAATCACTGAACCATATTTCTAATTTAATGATTTCGGGGTTTCAACCCGATATTTATAATCTCTATATTTAGAACAGGTATTGTAATGACCTTTGCCGTCTAAACGTCTAGCAGTAAGAAGAACGTTATTGGTTCCGGACTGAGAAACGCTAATGACGTCAACGATTCATTAAAATGACGCAAAATACGTATGTCGTGCAACGCAATTTAAGCATTGTGTGACTGAAATATCCATATGATCGCCTCGGTCAAAATTTCCCTCTTCTGGTGAATATCACATACAATTCAATGCCTGACTAGTCCATATTTTAAACAACATACGTATTTGACACAGTATCATTTTAAAGAACATATAATCTTCTCCAATTATTATATTTACAATGTGTTACTATAATGAAACGTTTTTCCGTCTTTATGATAAAATATAATGTCGTTTCCGAACTGTAACTCTGTTATATATCAATGCCGCTTCTTTTCTCCGTTGTTTAAGGTTCAGTGGAAAAAAAGTACAGTCCAGTACTGTGTCTACTATGCTTATGGTCACAAGCTTAGCTATCATTTTTCAGTGATGTCATTCTTTGGTTGCCAAAATAAGGTTCTGCTGCAGAAATATTGCGTGAAACATTTTTTAAATGCGCCATTGAAAATAGTCAGCACCATAAAAACTACGGACTGCAACTACAAGGATATGACGGCCAAATCATGCAAGGTAAAACAATACGTTCAACTCAAAATTACCTACTTTATATGATAGTCGTATATTGTAGAATTATACAAAAGGTTTTT
The DNA here is from genome assembly GCA_022818135.1 of Saxidomus purpurata. Classification (NCBI taxonomy): domain Eukaryota; kingdom Metazoa; phylum Mollusca; class Bivalvia; order Venerida; family Veneridae; genus Saxidomus; species Saxidomus purpurata. The sequence goes on from JAFMSR010000019.1 coordinate 8,736,101, forward strand.
CAGTCGTTAGGTAGTTATATTCAAGCAATTTTGCGCTTCAATACATTGCAACTTGAAGTGAAATATTTGTACAATCTACTGTTACAATTAAACGTTCTTGATAAATATTAACCAGTCTACAAAACTGTGATACACAGTAATTGCTAAAGATTGATTGATTACTTACGGATACATCAAAAGCACACCATGCTATGACAATGTCCTTATCATCATTCGCACTTATGTTCTTAAAATCATTCAACGCACGAGATCCGTTGAGTAGTTTAGTGCAAACTTCAGTAGCTTCGCTCGTGATTATCACTTTGTCACTTGTTTCATCTTGACGCTATAAAATACATTTATCATATTCATGGCTCATACTTGAAATAAAATATTTTTTCTTATTAAACAATCGTCTCGTTATTTAGTTACGTTGGTGATGTGATTTTTCCGGTGTTATCTTGTGACGTCATGTAGTAGCAATGAGGAAACATGTGGATATCTATATGCGTACATACTCCGAGCACGAGAATGAATTTAAGAAATAGTTTTTTCGGTTTAGACAAGAATGGGTAAGAAAAGTGTCTTGGTTTTGACATCATGGTTCTATATGTATATTTTTTACGCGCCCCGACATTATATGACAGTCACTTAACAGCCCAGGTAATATCAACATAGGCAGGTAAAATTTTCGGATATATCTTGTAAGAATTAGCAGATAACAAAAAATACAAAACTTATTATAAAAACATAAAACTTATGTTTGCCATTTCGATATACAATAAATATTAACTAATCGAGTAGGTATGTAGCTGAAGTCTTAACCATTAAACAATTAGTATTGAAACATTTCTCTACCAATTAAAATTTCAGAACAAATACTAGACATAAATGTGTAAACTAGTCGTTGATCCCAAGTTTTATTTCAAGCATTTTGATTTAATTTCCAACATACAAACATTTAAAATAGAAAACAAACGCTGATTAATCTTAATTAGAAATATCACTGCACTCGATTAAATCTACATGTATACTCAGCAAAACTAGAAACGTCCCTGTTTTATAGCCGGTGAAGCTTTGTCTGGGTAGTTGCTACATGTTCAATGTACATGTATTTTAAAACCTGGCGAGTTCAGAATACGATCGTGTACAGTTTACCCGATACGCCGGGTTTACATATCGGCCAGTAACCGGAACGGTCATTTGCACGTTTTGCACGTGCACGCTACACATGTCATCCATATGTTGATTCAGTTCATGTCGTACCATACATGCGATAGGGGCTATTCTGAAAATTAGATATTTTCTTTAATTTTTCACTGTTTTCGATATGCCACGGCTTTCCGAAAACGAGCGAAATCAGGCAATTGGGATGCTTGCGGGTGGGATGTCCGCCAGGGTAGTCGCGCGTCGGTTCGGGTGCTGTCGGAAGACGATTGATCGTCTTGCAGCCCGGTACCAGCAGACTGGGGCTGTTCACGATCGGCAGCGACCTGGTAGGCCTCGTGTAACGACGACTAGAGCCGATCGTTTCATTACGTTGACGCACTTACGTCAACGTCAATTGGCAGCCACAGTCACTGCTAGGCAATACGGTGTCTCAGGGCAGACCATTTGCACCCGGTTGCGTCGTAACGCCCAACCAATGAGGGCACGCTGCCCGTACACTGGTCAGATAATGACCCAACGTCACCGTGCTGCCAGGCTGTTATGGGCGCGACGTCATCTGAACTGGAGAAGGGCTGACTGGAACCGAGTTTTGTTCACCGATGAATCTCGGTTCACAGTTAGTCATGCTGACGGAAGATTACGGGTATACAGGCGTAAAAATGAAAGATTCGCCGATTGTTGCATTGTTGAGAAGAACAGGTTTTGGGGAGGGAGCGTAATGGTATGGGGTGGGATCATGGGAAACCGCAAGACAGATTTGGTTGTTGCACAGGGCAACATTAATGCACAGCGTTATGTTGCAGACGTGCTAAATGCATATGCCTTACCATTTATTCGTCAGCATGGTCCTGGTGTAACATTGATGCAGGACAATGCCCGCCCTCATGTAGCCAGGGTCACCACTCAATTCTTGCAGCAAAACAATGTCAACGTCATGCCATGGCCCGCGGTTTCCCCGGATCTCAACCCCATTGAGCACATATGGGATCAGCTGGGCCGCAAAGAACGAGCTAACAATAAGATTGACAATGTTCGCGGTCTTATACGGGCGTTACAACAGGATGGAGGAATTTTTGCCCAACGCACTGGTATTGCGTTACGTTACGTCGATGCGGCGTAGGATCATTGCATGCATTCATGCAAATGGTGGCCACACTCGGTACTAACGAGATTTACTGGATGTGCCACATTTCTTATTGAAATTCCATCTCTAAACATTCAATAACACCTTTCTGAGTTTTTGTGATTTTTGATTTTGACCCCTACCTCTCTTGACCGGTTATCTCTCGAAAAGTTAACAAGATAGCCAGATGCAATTAATTGGTTTTGATACAGAAATGAATGAACTTGTTTTTCTATTTTGATTCATAAAAGTAACCCTTTTGGTTTTCGATAAATCTTTCCTGAAATATGGAGGGACGTTTCCATTTTTGCTGAGTATACGTACGCACCTTTGCATAGGAAATAGATTCTAATGCTAACCTGAATAATTATACGATTTACACTCGAGCCATTTTCACTTGAAATCCCTTGTGTCGCACAGATTTGACCGTAAGTGTGATACTGACACTAAACCATGGTTGATGAAACATAAACAATGTACCTTATCTTGAGATGGTTAAAATTTGACCGAAGTTACATGAAAATCCATTAATTTTTTATGGAGGATAGTCTCAAATATTTTCCCGTGATGGTGACATTGACCTTAACATTACGCAGATACAATAAGAAAATTATGTTCCGCACAATATCTCAATATCCTGAATATCTGGTCATGGTTTCGTGGTAAAATTTAACGGCCTATGAACTGCATTACCATGACCTTGATCCCAAAATGAGACATTGAACTTGGTCGTCTCGATGATTTAACATCTTGATCCAATTAAGTTGTCATTCAGTCTAGTTAGATGAAATTAGACCCGCAAAGTAGACATATATTGAACTGGCGTGGTTGAAACATGAATTTATACATCGTGTAAGTAAGGTGAACAGTTGATACAAGTTTCATACAAATCATTCGTGAAGGTCAGGAAACTTGGAACGGACACGCCTTTGATCTTGTGCCGGCTAAGTTCTCCATTTAGTCCTGATGAGACAAGTATTTAACCAAAGTGTCATGATAAAAATTCTTGAAAATCTTTGAAAAGGTGTGTTTGTAATACGCGGACACGTTTTAAATAATACATAATGTTAACATAAATATCCGTTCTCACCTTTTTTCTGTGGACACTGTTCGCCGCGGAGGCCAGTAACCGACGTACTTCCTTATCAGAATGGTTACCAGTATTTCTTTTTCGGCGACCTTCAACATGGCATTTAGTCTTTGTTATTGATCCAGTCAAAGAACATTTAAGGTACTGGGTAGCCGAACACAACGCTTCATCAGTCGCTTCGTTACTACATACGCAGTATAAGTTATTTTGTTGGGACCACCTTTCCCTCGTCTTAAATGTGTGACTAAATAGATTTTCATCGGAGTCTTGAACCCTGATTCATAAAAAAAGGATTTTATTGTATTGTAACAACTTAAATTATAGTCCTATAAAGGTTTTTTACAGAAGTTGACATTACTGATGATTAAATTGTCGTCTTAAAAGAAACAGGAGCAAATATGAAAGCCATTTTCATTTAGTCTTCTACAATATGAAGGTACATTGTAGTAGAAATAGATATAAATGGTTATAATAAACCTTGTTGGGGATACATGTATAAAAAGAATTTTGACAACTTTTGGAAGATGAGACGTACAACGGGTTGATATGGTTTGACGTCTTTATATTTAAAAAGGAACCCTTGAGCTCAATGAAAATCATCTTACTTAAAACAGAACAATGCAGATCAACACGCTCGTTAAACGGGCATGCACAGTGCAATTTGCACTCCGGTCAAAGTAGTACGAACAACTTCCGGCACTCCAAATGCAAACCCGTTTCGCTCATTTTTCAGATGAGTTGTTGAACGTTTTTATATTTTATATAACCAGGAATGATTTGAAACTGTCAAATGACGAAGCGATACTTTACCCATTGCTAATTGAAAACTTGACGGAGAAACTGTTTTCATGTACGTCAGTCTCAAGAAAGTGGTTGGGAAATAGATTCTTTTCTTAAACGACAAATTATTTGTCCTAAATGATAGTGATGGTTCGAAATTTATACTTTGACATTATGAATGGATGCAAGTATGACTTTACTGTACAATATTTTCTAAATTGTCGACAGAAACAAAACAAATGCAATTTCTATAGCGGCGTTCCGAACGAGCAGTCTAAACTGTGCGTAATTGAAATAAAGCTTTAATCTGGTGACTAAGGCCTACACTCTCATCACTTTTGTTGCACATTAAGTTCATATAATACAATTTTATCGTTTTTGTTATCAAATAATGAATATAGAAAGTATGAGTTTCAAAATTGAAATTTTAACAAGCTTTAATCTGGTGACTAAGGCCTACACTCTCATCACTTTAGTTGCACATTAATTTCATATAATGCATTGTATCGTTTTTGTTATCAAATAATGAATATAGAAAGCATGAGTTTCAAAATTGAAATTTAAATAAAATTGAATTGTTTAGTTCAGTTGATACATGTGCGCCAAAATTTGCATATTATTAGCTATATGTTATGCATTGCAAAACTTGAAGGTCTATAAATTGTGAATGGAGCTCAACCTTAGACAAGTTTATGTGAAATAAAGACGGAATCTTGAAATACAACTTTCAGATAAAGATAGTAATATCTTACAATTTACGCCAAACACTGATCTTAAGTATCAACTGTAAAACTTACTTTCCAGTAACATTTATACTATATTTTTATTTTACTCTTGTAATTGATTCGTTTACATTACATAATATCAAAAGAATTATGCGTGTGTACCCAGGAGTATACTGAAATTTTAAAAGGCTATAATCTTTAATAAGAGCTACATGTATACAAACGAATAATTGGTAGAATTAGAAGTGAATTATTTTTTTAATCATTTTCGAGCGACTGGCGAAACCATTTTTTCTATCAAATTTCCAATTCAAAGACGGAGACTTACATTTGACATGGGTAATGCATTAAATCACTTCGCCATCGAACGACATTCACGAATTTTCGAAATATTGCCTAATAAATGCAAAAATATGAAATAGATCAACCACTTTCCTGAAATATAAGCGCAACTTGCACTCTAAGTGCAAGTTAATCTAGTGTTATGATTAAAACTAGAAATAACCATGTATATTTGCTGGTCATGATACTTACTATTATCGCAGCCAGAAACGTTTAAACCAATTTTACTTTTAGCAATTAATGATATAACCAAACTAATAAATTGAATTTTCCATTTGAGACAAATAGCAAATAAGGAATAATTTAAAAGAAGAAGGAAATGTCAATTTATAATCAATGAATAGTAAAAAAAAATGTGTAAAAACTACTCAATTCAGTGAAAACATTTACCTCCACGAAGCTGCAAAACTTTTATGGTGACTTCTCCAACCAGAACCAAGAGTTGAGTGTGTGTCGCTGTTTCTGTGTTTTAAATCATTAGCAATAATACCATCTGCCTTACCGCACAAACCCTCAACATTATTAATGTCCTTTGGAGCCAAGTAAACTTTAACATTTATTAGGTTTGATCCAGACATGCTTATTTCTACTCTTGTCCCGATAGGAGTGAACACCTACAGATAAAGCAGGAGAAACATAATTAAACCAGTATTTTCCTCATTGGTGGTATGAACAACTAGAATTGACAAACACTTAACATGCTGTAAAAGCGCCCGGTATGATCTTAAAATAAAAACAACGTAACGATTTCCCGCAACAGTAAAGGAAAGTAACTGACTAAAATGGAAATGATAGAAAGTGGTATCTAACGGCGTTAAACAATTTAATTATGGAGTCGTCTAAAATTTATGGTTTATTTTGAAACGCAGAGTTTAAAATCCACAGTGTTATGTCTTTACTCAAGACCGTTTCTCCAATCTGCATGCTGCAATTAATTTTAACACCTTTTTAATCTTCACTTTTTGACACTTTTTTTTCAGTATATCTATGCCCCAGAACGAAGCAAACATAACGTTTGTAAAGCGTACTATCCGTATACTGTTATCTGACTATTAAAGTTAACTGTTACAAAACTGCAAACTATTTGTTTATTTTGAAAGGCAGTATGGATAAAAATATATGTAATTAAATGTACAAAACTTTCCGGTTAATACGTGGGCTCATTTTCTAAGGGTGCAATTACTTATATTACTGCTATGCATTTGAATGTTTTATCTTCAAATATTTGTATGTCTGATCAAAACAAAATGCATTTAATATTCTTGCATCATAAAAATAGAGAAATAAATAACACTAAAAATTGACGAAGCTTTCAAATTCACAACATGTATGCACAAAAGCTTCATCTAAATTAGAAATATAATCACTACGGCATCTGTCTGAAATCGGTTTTTTGTATGGTAGTGTCTGTAAGCGGTCAATATTCTACATCAACTTCGTTTTAGATTGACCAGAATGTGAGGAATATACGTAAAGTAAAACAATAATAGCTAGCTGGTTGACCACGATTATAACATATAGCCATACTGTCATTTCTTTAGGTTTAACACATCTTATAAGTACACACCCTGTAAAGATAATCATGTATTCTAACGACCTCTAGAATTCCACCATCTCCGCATTGTGTAAAGCCTAAAAACCATATTTTGCTGCAACGGTTTATCATAAAAATGTCTTGCCCTGCACTGACAGCAACGCCACATGTACAAGTAGCACGTCCACATCTTACTAATTGCTGTTGAACCTGGGAGAAATAAAACAGACATTGTCAGTTAAGGTTCTTTTGTTGTAACCGTCACATTTAGGATAAATTCAGCATCTCTAAATATATGTGATATTTCATTACATTAATGTAGCAGGAGCTAGTGAAATTCAATCCTAGATGTTGTTTCCAATTTGGCATTTATACAAAAATATGTACTAGTGATATGTCTACAAGCAACTTTAAACTAAATTCATATACATTTAATGCATCATCCGTTTAGATCATCATTATTAAAATGAGACATTTAATAAAACATTTTATCTCTGAGTTCTGATAAAATGCATGACACACTTATTATGACATTGAATGTTCCAAAACTTTGTAACTAGGACTATCATTGAAGGTGATGAATACACCCCGAATACCGCACTGACACAGTATATAAAATTTATGTAAGATTTGATGCATTGGACCATGTACAACTTATCACTGCTGTGAATTATCATTTATTTCTGACGGGCACTGGATATTAAGAGCGCTCTAGATTGTATTATGTCGAGCCCCTTTGATCTTGACCTAGTGACCCAAAAAATAGACCATGCACAACTTAGCATGGTAATGATCACTTCTATGAAATACCATTAACTTCTGACCAGCGGTTTTGAAGATTTTACTATCTCGGGACCCTGTGATATTGACATTGACCTAGTGACCCGAAACATAGACAATGCATAACTAGACATAGAACTTATCGCTTTTATGAAGTATCATTATGTTCTGTCCAGAGGTTTTCGGGATTTAGTTCTTTTTTCTCCCTGTTGTTCTTTTAAGACACGAAAGAGAAAAGAAGCCACATAAAAGCTTACGGAATGAATGACATCAAAGAGTATTTACTGCTACATTTTGTTCATATAGCCACCTAAGTATGCAAATGCATACCGACCGACCACACACGCAGACACACCCATGCAAACACGCGCACACGCAGACACACGCACACACACAGACACGCACACACACATGCAGACATAAAACCACACATCCAGACAGACAGACAGACAGACAAATACTGTTCGTATCGTAATGGACATTATATCTTTTATTTTGTTATGTACGTCATTCACTGTCGTTTGTTTAAGTAAACGTTTAACACAAATGATACGGAAGATGAAGCTGTAAAAAACAGAGAGCGTAGTACATATACAATATAAGACTTGTAACCGTCTAAGCCCTTTTGTCTATTAATTCTTTGAACTTTGAACTGAATACTATATCTAAACTAGTAATGTAAGAATAACGATGTTAAACAACTGCATAAACCTGTCGGTGAATAAATATGAATTGCAGAAAAATTATATTATTAAATAACTTTAGTTTATTTGCTCTGATATTCGTTAAATACCCGACTTAATAAAATAGAAAGAGCTACATGTATCATAAATTTTATAAATTGAAAGACAGGGCCAATAACAAAAACCAGGGCCAATAATACTTATTGGACCGGTCCAATAAAAGATTGCTGACAAATGATTGGCTATTGAGAAATCTGAGCATTCCGATTGGCTGATACGTTCAAATGTTTAGTTTCTCGAAAACGAAAACGGCCGCTTTCTTAAATTGTGTTGAAAAAAGCCTTGAAGATTGAATGGCAAAAATGAAAATCAACTTTTAATCAATTTCTACCTGAAAACCCATTTAGAAGGAAAGAAAATGCTCCAACTGAGAAATTGAATACCCACATCAGTATGTTTATTTAAAAAAATGAATACGTTAGAGGCGTTTTTATTTACAGATGTGCATGTTACTGTCTACTGCAAGTGAAGATGAGAGTCTATATACAATGAATCATTATTAGTTTGATTTGTTATTTAATAAAATAGTCATTAAATGAGATATTTGATATAGGCCCTGTCATTTGTGTTCTGGCACTCGTATTGGCCCTTGCCCTACGGGCTCAGGCTAATACTAATGTCCTCGGACAAATAACAGGGCCAATATCAAATTTGTCATTTAATAACATATAACATAAGACTGTTGTTGCTATTCAGTATATAAAAACACACAATTTGCAAACATATGTAGTGTTTGGCCAACACTTCACTTCTACTACAACTGAGTCATTTAAAGTACAATTAACATAGTGATAAACGTTTATGAAAGAAAATTTTGTTTATTTAAACGAGAGCGCAAGCCAGCATATGATTATATAATATAATTAAAGAGGATATTAACATAAACACATCGTTGAATTATTGAAGTTATGAGAAATCTAAGATTTCGTAAATATGCAAATTAGGTACACTATTGGTTTATTAGACACCTCCCTAATTTTGAAGCCCATTTTTACATGATTGGTTTCATCTGAAATTGATAACATTGATTAAGTGTCATGTTAGTTACATGTTTTAATATGTTTAAAGGCTGTTGTTTTTAATCTAGCAGTATTACCTACATAATATTTAATTAAAGCACTCTGTCATCACATATTCAAAATGACCGCCTCCCTGATCGATCGATCGCTTTGGAAATTTTAAATCTTTAATATCTTCACATTTGATACTCCGCTCTTAGAAAAAAATCTGCAAGGTTTTCCTCTTAACAAGTTCTTAACAACGCATCTACGGTGTATTATGCTATGTAACCATTCGAATAAAACTTACTTCTATTTGATTTTTCACGTGTTTGTACAAAATGTATGTGCCGTCCTGCTGCTGCTCATAACGACTGAAACAAGACTCAATGTTTATTACAGAACACACAGACAAATCACAAACTATATGTATGGTGAATTTTACAAAACGGTTAGATAAAATAAGCAACAAGTACACCTCTCACAAGAAACACTTATCACCATAAATAGACGAAGAACATATAACAATTATAATACAATTACAACACGCACTACATCAGCTGAAGTGTTATATCATTGCATAATGTATAACTATTTGAATGTGTAACGTACTATCCGTCAAACGTGGTCATATGTGGATCATTTATAGATTTGCAAACTTTTGACTTGTACAACGTGGTATTTTGTACAACAATCTGAAAATATATTGAACTGCACTTAATAAAAGAACGGATAAGATATCATCAAACCTATCGTACCCTAGCATAACGACATAGTGAACAATTTATATAACAATTTTATTTTATACATGCAAAAAAGGGTTCGTTAATTAAAAAAAAAGCGATTATTTGAAAACAGTTCTTAAAATGTGTTCGTAGTCTTGGAAACAGCATTTCGACAAAACGTAATCAATAGTTAAAATAGATAGTTAAAACTCACTTTAATATCAGGAAAGAAATAATCCTTCCATATTTGATGTCGCATGGTCTGTCCAAATTGCAGTTTAAGATTGAAATTGCTGACATCATCGTATGTGTGATCTGTCGTCACAATATCAAAATCAAACACATTGTCCGGTTGAAACTCGTTGTTTTCGGCTAACGTCTTTGAAAAAAACATAACACCAGATAACGTAACATTAAAAAAAATCGTTCAAATATAAAGTCACAAAAATGACTTTTTCGTGCTAACTAATTAAACTAGAGCTATCACTGGAAGTGATTGATACCGCTACTTATACGCTGGTCACAATGACACTAAAGTACTCTGCGTTACTGTAGTACTGTGTTAGTACTGTGTTAGTACTGTGTTCTATATTAATGAAGTACTCTAACAATACATTCATTGATTAATAAGAAAAACCCGTTCAAAGGTTTTTTTTTCTATTTGTTAGTAACAACGGCCCCTGGGTCCACTGTGTGCCATTGACAGGACAATTTTCTTTCCTCCTGAAAAGGATATATGCAAGAATTCTTCAAAGCAGGTTTGGGTTTAAAGCTGCTCGTTCACAGTTTCAGGTAAAACAATACATTTCTCAAAAATGATAATGTAAAACATAAAATATAAAAGTAATAGCTAGAATCAACAATATAAGTAACATATATGTAAGTATTTGCAAAAAATCAATTTAAAAAGTTGGCGGATTTTGTTGAATGGCACCGCTACGCTATATGGTTACATTGAGAATTTCAAAAGCGTATGTCATGCTTAATAATTTAGTACATGTAGCATGTTATTTCAACTGTACAAAAAAAAATGTATAGGAATTTCTACTGGGACATGTTTTAGAGTGTTCATTCTAAAATACGTTATTTTCAGAGAGTTTGAAGATCTGAGAGCGAGCAGCTTTTGAAATAATTTAAAATACGTTGTTTTCGCGAGTTTTTTTTCTCTATTTTATTGCGATTTAAGCACTTAGGGATTTCATCACTCTCGCCAGAATAGCAATCAAACATTGATTATTGATAAATAAATGCTCGCTGGCGAAATAAGAAAACTTGAAACGGAAATATTGTGTTATAACTTATTTGACCTTTTTGTTGATTCAGGATTGCAGTTTCAATACATTTTAAAACCTTATACTGTCTTAAGTGATGTGTGTATGGCTTAACTGATACAGATCAATCCTTACCTTAATGAATTTTGCGCAAAACTGGTTTTCTGTGTATGCTGTACTAGTATATATTGATCCTTTTCTATATCTTTCACACGTCAGCGGATGATTATCATCAACGAACAGTTTCATTTCTGATCTGCATATAAGGTTACGGAAAGTTTCAGTAGACGAGGCGCGGTATTTGCACCCAATTGGAACTGTGGATACCATTTGTACTTTTCCTGAGCTCTGCTTATCAAGATAAATGGTACTGTTCAGAACCTGCAAGTCAACAAGTTATTGTATAATCAAAGTACGGAAATACTTAAAGGCGGTAGTGTGTGCAAACTAATGTAAAGAGAAAAAATATAATCACGCCATTTTGGCTAATAATCTAAAACATCTATTATTTACATGATGGGCTGACTTTTTTACCAGTTAAACATTTAATTTAACTGAAAAAATATATTTTCGTAAATGAAATTCTATTTTAGCGAAAAAAGCTCTTTGTGTATATCAGCTACTCCCGTTTTAGACAGGATTGTACTAATCATCAGGAAATCAAAGAGACAGTCCGGCACTACTTTGTGTTAAGTGTTCGCGCTAAAAATCTGGCGCTAGGTGTCTCTGGTGATAGGTATTAAAGCGTTCGCAAGCAGGCGACGGCCTCAAAAACCTCTCATAATGTAAAAGAAATAAACATCACAAAAACGTTTTCTATTAAAACAACTCTTTTATTTATTTTTTATTAATATAATTTTCGGCAATACTGCCATTTTCAAGAAACATTGATAGCATTTTTGTGATCCCCTTGGTTTAAACAATATTTTATTGAGAAATCACATGTTTTACATACTTAATATATAACAGCATAAAGGATTGAGTAGAAAGCTCTGGGCTTATTTATAAACTCTCTCCATGTTATCTACTTAATGTCCACTTTTATGACAAGCATGGAAATGAAAACAAACAAACATAAAGAGAGTCATGAAATGACGTCATTTACAACAGACGTCGTAATGACGTTTCCCGTACTTTTTCAGGATTCTGACTCTCCGTTTGATTGTTTTCATTTCTAACTTGTCATAAAGATGGACATTTTGTATATACATTGTAACAAAAGTGCAGTATATGTTGAAGAAGGCAAAATCCCCGTAAATTTGAATACAAAATTTGTTTTATTAGAAGAACAATTACATTTACTATTTATTTTTGTGGAATATTTTAAATGAACTGACATCACAAAAGTCTCAGTGAAATAATAAAATGTTTTGTATAAGGAATAGACGCAAATATGTACAGGAGAACGGGGAAGCTGAAAGTGTTTTCATGAGACTGCCACGAACCGGAATAAATAGGGACCTTACCTTACTTTTAACATACCCCTATAAAAGTAAGCATTACAGATGTCAATTAAATGATTAGGACAGATGATGCAAATGAAATTTAATATATAGAGTTCTTAAATGTTTGTCATGAATTTAAAAACAAACTGTCTCAAAGCAGCTTCGGAATGACACATTATTTTTCTTTTGTACTAAAACGAAACAAATCCTCTAGATAGACATTGCAATCAACATCCGAAATTAAGTTAACTTTTTCTCAGAAATGCAACCTTCACGATCTGGATTAACGCGTCGTCGAATTGTCAGGGATTTTTTATTAGACTTCTCAAAACGTGAATGCGGAGTCTAAATATTTAATTCAGAACAATGGTATCAAATATTTTCTACCTATTGAAGATTTACTGGCATTTGTAGCTGTAGTACAAATCTTTCATTTTGGATGGTGTCATTGTTTAGACTTTCAGGGCTATTCAATTCTTAAACAGATTTAACAAAAGTAGGCTTAAACCTACTTCTGGTGCATTTTACTCTGGAATTCATTAAAAGTGATTGCGCAAGAAGACTTATGTGTTTCCGAATAACAATAAATGTCATAGAAATCGATTAAAACCTAAACTGATATGTCGCAAAATTACGAGAAACCCTGGGAATACGAGAAACTGTGTGAAGACATAACTTTGCAAAAAAAAAACCGTTTGTTGTACCTTTATTCCAGCATAGAACTGTGGACTGAATTCCTCAGGTGTTTGAAGACCGTCAATAGTCGCTGATGCAGTGACTCCACACTTAATCTGAAATAACAAATATTTACTGTATCAAAGGAAAATCAGCAGTTTTAGAGCAAAAAAGCATCACTTGCTTAGGTCAAAGGTTTTAAAATAATTTAATTAATTTTGATTTTGGAATTTCCTTCCTGGTAAAATGCACTGATTTATTTTCTTAAAATTGGTACAAATGTTTGAATCATGCAATACAATAGTACGCTATAGAAAGACTTCTTTTTGATATGGAAAATTGCTTTTTTGTAAGGTGAAATAATTGATATTATTGTTATATCCAAAATTCGTATCAGGATCGGAGTGTCCGAGGTTCGATACCTACATGTGTCATGTCGGTAGTGCCCGTTGGAAAGACACAAATAAATTCACATTGCCTCCCCCTTATTCTTCGAGACTGATTCCATCTGGAGTGAGTCTCGAGAGCGACTAATTGCAAAAACTTGTTTCGCAATCGAGAATAAATAAATTATTATAAACTAAATCCAAAATGCTTCTTTTGTACATACGAGAGGCGGGTTTGGATTTTGAACGAATGAAGTTACATAAAGGTTGCGTCTAGGAGTTTCTGAACCTGAATTAAGACAATCAGGGCGGTTTTGTCATAGAAAATGGACATTGAAGATAAAGACAATCCCGCCCTGACTCCATCTACTTAGAACAAATACAAAATGTATTCAGGGCATATATTGGAAAATTTCAACTTAGTAAAATTCATTGGCATGCGGTATCAGTACTAAGACAAATGCATGCATTTTCCACCCTGATTTTGTATGATAGATATTTCTAACAGATGAAATTTTCATACTTTGATAATGAGTATTTACCATCCTAACTTTTTAATAACTGTATGATAAGTGGATTCAAATATTGTGATAACAAATATTATAGATATTTATTTCTTCAGTTGCAAGGCTATTTTATATTAAACGCTGCCTGCATGAAATGGGTGTTTAAGTTATCAGTTGTTGTAAAATGTTGAGTTCTGTTTAATATAATACACTTATTTGGAATAAAGTATAGTGTTTTTGTTGCTTACAGAAAATAACTTGAAGTGAAGTTCATACAGTCCCCATTTCTGTGTGTTAAAACGGTGCCATGTACAAAATGCGTGTACCAACTTGGATGACTGTTATATCAAACTGTACAGCGCTTGCATACAGTTGAACAAGAAAGTAACGATGTAGGGACGCAGATACTAGTAAAGCATTCAAAAGCAATTTGTATAGTAGATAGCAAATCTATGTGAACAGCCAATTGTTGTAAACACGCACCGTTTAACATCTCTGTTGCTTTAGCCATATAAATGAAACCTAAGCTGAACCCACTCTAATATACTGGATAAGCCACGGTAGATTTTCGCAGTGCACATTGTTGTCGAGGTAAATTCATCAAATATTGACTGTATATTCTATTTGACTTACTTACACATACATTTTTGTACATGTACAAGTACAATGACATTGCGTGTGTAGGTAATTTAACAAACAGGTTTAAAAGGCTTATTTGTGGTATAAAAAAGTACTACGAAGATGAAGCAAAACCACCAAATGCAACAGAAAAGTAACAACAGAAGAGTTTACGATATTTCTATTTCATAAATAGGCTCTACAAGGATGTATCTTGTGCTGTTTTTACATGTTTTGTAAGATACAATATCTATACTTCAAGCCATGGTATGATAAGCGAATTCAGTGACCGCAGCGACCTTATTAGTAAGGCAATGATAAACCAAACAACAAAATAACAAGTTAACATGTAATACGGTGATAAATGCCCTGGATTTTTAAAACAGACTCGGGGAAAGTGGTGAAAGTCTCTACTTGTTCAATATAATTTGATCCAAAAGCATGTGGGCAATTTGACCGTGGTAATTTTGTCTGTGGATTTTCATTAATACACGTGGAGTTTTCAGGGTGAGGTTGAATTATATGTTGATTTTCTGTCCATCTCATCTACATATTCTGCTTGATTTAAATATTTCAATTTTTTTCAAGAAAGTACGATAAATTTTTAAAAATGAATCTATTTTAGAATTCAAGGTGGCTAAGATACCAGGCTGGAAAATACATTTTCTGGGTGGATTTTTTCTGTTGCTCATTTGCATAATTCGCAAAAAAAGACCCACCTCTGAAAACGTTAAACTTGAACTAGAAATGTCTAAAAGTTAAATTATGTTCCTTCTGTTTTCAACCATTAAATGTTAAGATTCTTGGTGGAATAATTTGTGAAATCCCATGTCAGGTCTAGGTGTAAACTAATCTGACTTTTCATACAGGGAGTTAAGCCCTTCATATTTCAAAAATAAAATTACTTAACTTATGTGTTTTAATAGAATCTACGCATATTATCATCATTATCAAAATAATACCATTAAGGCATCGGCTTTCTCTTTCAAATTGAATATTGTGTTATTTTTTGTAAATAAATTACTCATACAATTTACATTTGCTACGACCTGATAAAATTATCCAATTTCACTAACAAATTATTTAATTTAGTCATAAAGACCCACCTTATTTCATTCAAGAGATCGTCTAAAAGCAAGTTTTATAGAGTAATGGTGTGTTCAAAATATTAAAGAAAATCTGCATATGATTTTATATCTTCCATTCTCTGCAAATATGTGTTCGAGGTACATGTATCTAACTGTGCTAAATACTCCTATGAAATCACATGCAACTTATTAGTGTAAATAATTTGTGTGATAAAAACATTATCATTGTTAGATAAATACACAGTCAAACATAAATCTACACAATTTATATGTGTTTTACAATCAAATAGTATAAATTTGCAATTTAAAAATATAATAAAAAGCTGTTAAGTAATTCCTTAACACCCTCAAACACAGCAATAATAAGCAGCCAAATATACAGGCACAATAATTAACCCTCTAGCAGGAAAGGTACATACTGAAGCTTAAAAGAAAAAAACTTACATGAATACCAAGCGATTTGTTGTTTGATATAAGATGGTTTTCATGTAAATTAAGATTGCTTAAGTTCTTGCTCGGTCCCATTGTCTTGCCAAATACTGTATTGTCAATATACCTGTATGATTAAAACAAAGAAAATAATTTATGTCGTTTTACCTGAATCATATCTAAGCAAAAACATACAGTCAGCAGGTAACTGATTCTTCCAAAAGTTCAACTTGAATGACGGTTATCAAGATAAAAAAATTAAATTTAGTAAATCCCTGTCATGGCTTATGGAACATTAACATAAACATTAATTGCTTAAAATACACAATATACATTTACTAGTAATACCAATTACAAAATATAAAGCGGTCAAGTGTAAAGTGTGAAATTAAACCTCTCCAGTTTTTGGATACCTATTTAAAGCTTCGAAAACGGCCCCAACTACTGCGCGAAATGGTAGAATGTAGATTTTCAGGCGACGGGTATGTAAACATGGTCCTAAAGAATGCGCCATTGTCCATACATTCGTATGCATGGATTGTAGCTCGGTTGTAAATAGAGTATTGACCCCTGATAATCAGGCATGTGGGAAATTAGACTGTAACGTGGATGGTTTTCCCATCGTAAATCAAGAAATAATTTGAATCTATATTTCAATCTGTTTGACTGATTATTCGGGATCGAATGAAAATGCATTTATAAAAGTAATTTTAATTCAGTGTGCAAACAATATCAATGAGTCAGAAATTTAGCCACGCTTAACTATGTGTAAAACATTAATGCAAAAAATAATCATTAGTTGAACAAAAACTCAGCAAATACTGATTTTGAATTAAAAAGTCAATTAATTGTTAAGATTTTTTGACTTTAAGAATTTGTTTACACGTGTCTATCAGTTGTTTTTAATAACTTTGTAGCTGTAAAACGTCGTTATGATTTGTTTCCTAAAAACGGTTAAATTTATAGTTTCCAATGCTATACAATATGTTACAGAAACTTCAACGAAAGAAGTTTTCCCCGAGGATATATAGTAATTAAATTAAAGACGAAAATTATCGTAAATGACATACACTTCGAACGTTTAGAATTAAAACTGTATCTGCTTCTTTGTTTATATTCGGAAACAACAGTTCTACAAACAAACGTAATCTTAAAGCGCGTGTCATAATGATCCTTGTTTATGGGCATGGCGGTGTTATTGCCAGAGGCGGGACAGATTAGGACTGTCCTAGCATATAAAAGATATTAAATTTAGCTGTAACACTAAACACGCGTATTCTGTCACAAACCGTCAATGACTATAATCTATAATTTAGCCGTTAACAGTAAATTTAACGAGTTTCACGTGAATATAGACTCTAGGTGTCGTTTTTCTATGACCGGATTTGGGTCAGTCACACTACACCATATAGTGTTAACGGACGTCCAACGTATAACACAAATTTCAATCCGTTCGTGTCCGTTCGCATGCGTTTCTTTTCCGTTTCTCATGCGGCGCCTGCACTCCTTGTCCGGCGATGTTTGTTCCATCCGGTGGAAGGTTTTGAGCATGTTCAAAATTTGGAACGTACACCACCGGACAAAGTTGTCCGTTAGATGTACGGTAGGAATGCGCTGGTATGCGTTTTATTCGTTAGTCGTGCGTTCTTTATACTATACTTGTCCGGTTCGCATCCGTTCTTGTCCGATATACCTGATTCACGGCCGGACTACTACCGGACAGGCAAGGGATATAACGTATGTTCAACGGACGATAACTGACAAGGAACGCATAGGAACTGATAAATAACGGACGTGAAATGGACGTGAAACGACAAGGACCGCATAGGAACTGACAAGGAACGCATAGGAACTGATAAACAACGGACGTGATACAATGGTACACTGGCAAAACTGATGAATAATGATATAAAACGTGGCTATACCCTTTTCCCGTCACGTGACCGGTAGAAATACGTTCTTAAACATGCGAAGAACGTTGTGTCAGTTTCACATGCGTTGCGCTTACGTTTTACGCGGTACAAGTCCGTTACTAGTACGGTGATGTCCGTTAATTGAACGTTGTTCGTCCTGTATATGTGCGTTGATCGTGCGATCATTTTGCGTTTTGTCCGTTTTATGCGCCCCATACACCGATCGCGAGAGCACCGTGCAGCAGCGGGGGATGCCTTTCGTCACCGGATAACTTTCTGCCGCATTTTTTCTATACGTTGGGCGTCCATTAAGTTAAAACGCTATACAGTGACTGACATATTTAGTTTAGTATAATTTATCAAAATAATAGAAAGATAACGTATTCTGATTCTATTTTCCTTTATGGTAACGACTCACCCACTTTTATAACAATACAAAAATCTATCCACGTTTATGCATACTATTTCTTTTCTATAATTTCCAGTATAGTATTTATTGCTACATGTATACATATACCCTATAATTATAAAAAAAATAATCTCTTTATTTTTCCACTTTATCTTCTTTTTGTGACTACTGGTTTCTATGTATTATAGCCGTTTTCAATTTACTCATTGTGACTTACTTTTGCAATGTATATTTATGTATGTTATGTGGATGCAGCCCATAGTTTGTGGGACTAATAGCTTTGTGTAAATAAACTTTGAAACTTTGATTTTTAAATTGCTTATTATTTTGCACAAACTACAAAAACAGAAAGAACATATATTTAAAGATGACTTCCCGTATATATGCATAATAATTGCAATGTTTATAATCGTGTAAATTTGTTCTAAAAGTTTAACTGAGGATAAAATAATATTGAATAAATATATGAGCTTAAAAAGCATTGATTTTGGAAAACCCCGTTTATCCTTTCAATATGCTTATATATAGTATTAACAAGAAACTACATACTTTTATGTTGCACAATAATAAAATGTAAAGCTCAATCTAAAACAAAAAGAAGTAAGAAATAAAATCATGGACAAAATGAAGTCTCCATTCAAAATTACTTATATTTTGCCAACGGGAAAACCATTATTCATGTGCACATATTGTGTAATTGTAGCCGACCAAATATCACATTTTCATAATAGAATAAAGTTATATAGCGGCTTTATATTACAAGTAAACTAAGGTAATGATTATCAACACAACTATTACATTTTCATAAATCTTGTAAAACCTTTAAACAGGTCAAAATTGTGATGCTTCATTTAACCAGTCACAAAAATCGGTTTTGTCAATACAGGTGGCTAAAGCCGTAAATTTGTGATATCAGTTAAAACAGTTATTTTTAGACGTTTAGGAACGCAAGAAGACATAAAAATAACTTATATGTTAAAACATCTACATAAAGATGCAACTTTCTACTTTACTTCAATAACTTAATACATATTGTCAGTTATGTATAAATATGTAAATATCTCAAATGAAAAACTCATTTAAAGCTAAAAAAAAACCATATATTTCTACTGAAGTCAATGTGATTTGCTGTAAAAAAAATAGTCACTTATTTCAAATGAATAAATAGGCAAGAACATATCATATTGAAATAAAGTGGAAAGAATGAAGATTACTTCAAGAACTTAATAAATATTGTCAGATTATCATTTTGTTACTTTTTGATGAGCTATAGATTTTTCTCCTATATTTTTCAATGGGTACCATGGGTAAACATGGATCTATAACGCTTAATCGATAAACCCGATAAACCGCTTTCAATGGAGACACTTTCGCCGATAAGCCGATAAATCTGAAGAAATTTCTGGGGATGTAAAGGATTTCTCGAAAGACTCAGTCATTTTATAAAACATTTCAACAACTGTGTAAAACAGGTGGGATATACCGTACATCAGTTGTAGTTTTCGGGCATTTACGAGGTATCTTTAGAAAAAGAATGCCTTTTAAGTTTGAATTGCAGATCCGAAAATTTTAATCGACACACAGCCCATCAATTAATTTACCGTACATCAAGAACAATAATGATTTGCTGCACACCTGCCAATAAAATACACCGTGTTAACATTTTCTGCCTAACCAATACGTTCTGGCAAACTTAGATAGACAGACAGACAGACAGGTCGTTAATTCCAGAAAACACATACAAATAGTAATTGACGGATTGTGTGTCCAGGATCTAACTGTGTACATAATGTTTTTAACATGGAATCATGTGACTGCGTTCCTGTGGTTCGGACGACCATTGATTTATTGCCAATTACGTTTTACTTGTAACTTTTCAGGCATGTTATTTGTACTTTGAAAATTCATGAAACAATTTACATATGCACAGGAGAAACATAGAACAACATATTCTTACCACGTAACAGAATAAAAAAGATCTGTTTGAGCATCAAATGTGCAATGGAATTCAACATAGGGA
This sequence comes from Saxidomus purpurata, assembly GCA_022818135.1. NCBI lineage: Eukaryota > Metazoa > Mollusca > Bivalvia > Venerida > Veneridae > Saxidomus > Saxidomus purpurata. Next base: position 8,756,850 of record JAFMSR010000019.1, read on the forward strand.
ACGGTCCAATTCTGGCTGTCTATAAGCTCCTTGTTGAAGGTTAATTCTGGCACAACTTTTATACCACCAAATAAGACATTTTCAGGAGCTGGACCTAGTGTAGAAACTTTGAAGGCCTTTTCTGCAAAAAAAGTATTTCGTCTATGTATTAAAATCAGAGAAATTACACAAATATCACCCACTATATAAAAATAATTTGTCTTTCATTTCCCTTGATTGGTTTTATTTTGAAAGAAAAGGGATTTCTACACTCAAACATTAATGTCTGTATACCACGTTTTTGCATGGATACCGGAACTGCTTCATACCGGCATGATACTGAAAGGTATCCAATTTAATGGCTTTATTACCACAATCATGCATATGTGGTTTTTCTGAACAGAAATGAGCATCAACACTTTACTTAAAACACAGGAAACTAGAGATTTCATACATACATTACTTTGTACATAACAGTACGGAAAATTAAGTTAACGTTAATAATGCAGTATAACGATTATAGCTCCGATTTATCTGTGCAGTCGAGTATGTTCAAACGGCATCCGTTAGATGTACAGGAATCTAGATAAACTACTTACCAAAACAATAAGCACTGTACCATGCCGTAGGTCTCAATCTATACTGGATCTCTCCACTGCAATTCCTGACTTGGATTTGATATGTTGTACTACATGGTGACAAAGAGGCGTCCCTTAAACACAATGTTACATCGCGTGGCTCCTCCCCTAGCTCTACCGATATATGACTTCCTGGATAATGATACAACAGTCAGATATACATCAGCACACGACTATTTGTGACAATAGCAAACTATAGGCAACATAATACTTAAATCAGTTTAGAGAAAAAGAAAAACATTGAAAGATAGAGATTACCTACATAAATAAATTTATTGAAACACTGCTTGGTCGGTACATTGTACCTATTTCTGTACAAATTGTTTATCAACACAGTCTAGACATTTTTTTGTTATTAATGTGTGCATTTAAAAATAAATTTAACTGTCACGAAACTATGCTTGAGAACATTATCCCATCTACACAATAAGATTTACATTGTGTCACTTTGTACCTCACTTACACTAAATATAAATGATTATTACTCAAACAAAATTGAAGATTATCAATTTGGACTAGAACAGTCAAAAATGCTTCATTAAAAAGAAATGACAGTAACTGTTATACTTTGAAATAGTTTTTTCGTATCTTTAAAAGTATGTTAACCCATTTCATTCTGGATACACCTTTTGGTGTAATTACCCTTTTCATTCTGGATACACCTTTTAGTGAAGGTCGGTCTATTTATGTACTGCATGTATTTGTTTCTGTTAAAATATTCATTTTATACTGCAAATCAAGAATATAAAGTTATAATTTTCTTTATCAAAATAACATTTCCCATCTTATGGTCAAACTTATAAAACTGTCTCTTGGTTATTGAGTTAATAATTACAATGTAAAAGTTGACATGGAAGTACAAATAATTATGCTCATGAAAATATAACTTCGTAAAACTTTTTTTATTCTCTTATCCTCATCATAAAACCAAAACATATGATGTAACACATCAATATAATCTGCCAAGTGTTAGCAATCCCACTATGTGGAAATGATGATGATTTATAGCCCATGGGCATATAATTTGGCAGATTTTATACCCCCCCCCTTCTTGTAGGGGACAGAAAGTAATGATCTGACAGTTGTAAAAACAATGTATCTAGGATAAATTTCATGTCACTTAGGTCATTATGACATTAAGATACTGTGTACTGTCTTTGACAACAAGTGGTCACTTTGCACTTGTAAATTGTATTTTATAGCTCTAAGGGAATCTTAAGCAATCCAAGGTTGCTGATGTTAGTGAATTTTGAAATCACACTACTATGTAATATTTATATGATACAAACAATGGATTTTAACTCTTGTTTTTCACTACTGAATTCAGCATTAAAATTACAACAGATCATACATTTTCATTATTATGATAAGATTATTCTTTCTACCTTAACAAAGGAAAATAATGTTGATTCTTCCGAAGAAATTAGACATTCTGTTTTTCCTAATTTGTATCATCTGCCTTCATAACATGAAGATTGTCACTTATTTTAAAAGTTCTAGAATGAAAATTGCATCAATGTGCAGATAATCCTATATGCTTTAAAAAAATGAACACTTTTGTTATGTCATGTTAAGTAAAATTCTTATCCTTCGGTACAAATTTTTATTGTCATGTATAGATTTTTTCGAAGTCACAGCTGATAAGTGATTCAGATATTCAGACTATCATATCTGATTTCCATGCAGAATGAAATTAGTTTAATTGTACAAATAAATACAACTGAAATAAAATTAGGGAATGCGCTTTGTTATTTCTGGAAAAGGGGAAAAACCTTTATTACCTGAAAAATATATCGGCCAGTAGGAAGAGCATGTTTGGTATCCCGGTAAGTTGTTTTCATCAACTATTTTATACTGCCATCCGTTGTAAATCGTCCGATACCACCCGGAAATTAATCCGTGATCAGTCACAATTGTACTTTCTCCACCATCCCATACATTAGTCACACCCCTCCGGTCAAGGTCATTTAGAACTGGAAGTTCTTCGTCACAGCTCACTGTGAAATTTACAAACTACCTGTAACATCTGTTTCACATAAATATGTTACATAATAATAAACAACTATTGTAGTAGAGTCACATTTTGGTCATTTTAATTAATCCATTTAAGACATAGTTTTCTCCCACTTGATACCCGAGGTTTTAATCCCCCCGCTTGGTACCTCTTGATTTGCACTGAGTTTTAGTTCACCATTTGCACGTGGTTCTGTTTGGAGTGAATGTCTCGCAAAGTCTCGTGAGAGTTTGTTGGTTCGCAGTTTTCGTCGGAGAAGGACGTGTTTTTTATGTCTCTTCTTAATATTTCTTTGTTGAAGAAATATATCTTTCTCTTCATTCTAGGATGTTTTAGAGGTAAATTATTGGCTTGCTAAAATGCTATTTTGATGCTATTCAATTGCAGTTGCTATTTAGTAAAGATTTATACTTTCGCGGTTTATGATGTAAGATGGCGGTCTTACTTTGAAATGTCTATTTCTCTGGTCTTTATCTACATGTAACATGCATGTACTTAACCTTTGTTTAATTGTTAACAGTTGAACAGCACACAGCACCAGGGAGTTTGATAGAGTACAGAAGGGGAGAATGGCCTTGTTCCCATAGATTAGGTAAGAATGTAATGTATAAACATGTATGTGTTTTGATGTTGAGCAGTGTTTTTATCATCTGCTGATTATATGTCTTTTAATGTATTTTATTCTAAAACCACTGTGCTATGATATTTATATGTAAGATAATGTGCTATGCGCAATATATGCTAACATGAAAGAAGCAGATCTCTATTCTTTGGAGAAATATAAATGACTGAGGATAATATCTAATATCTTTATAATATTAGTATATTTCTAAGACTCTGTTATTATTGTTATTTCAGGGCTTTTATATTTCCTCTGCGTAACATACTGGTTTCACCAGAGAGATTGTGGAGAGTTGAATTGTTTCCATAATGATATTCATGATGTAGTAAAAGACAGTTCCGCATATACATAAAGAGTATTGAACCACGACCAACTGTTTGTTTTCTGTTATTCTAATCACCAGAAAACCCACCAGTATTACAATGGAGCCCCCAGTGAATGTATAGGAACTTTTGGCGGACTTAACTATTTAAATATTATAGTTCATGGTGCTGGATTGTGTAATTTATAAAGTTTAAGTAATCACTTTAATTCTTCCAAGTATTCAATGTTATTTCGACGTGCGGATGTGTATGGATTTCATCTACTTTTTTATTGGTTCAATAGTGTTCCAATATGGTCATGGATTTTATATATTTTTAATTGGTTCCTAAGTGTTCCAATCTAGACATTATAATTGGAATATACATCAAATATTATTCCAATGGGACGTTAATATCTACATGATATACTAGACGTTTGGAGTTTCTACACCATATATTTAGAAGTTTCGAGAATAGTGGATGTACAACTGATACAAGGAGCGATTTGGTGATCATCAAATAACCGTGTTATACGATAACACATTCTTCAGATTACAAACATTCAACTTGTGACTCAAGACTGTGTTTTCTTCTACCATTGGAACGGATGCAACATTAGAATTTTCATACTAGTGACACTTATAGGTTTTGTGGTTCGTTATCTAAGAGACACTCATAGCCAGTGGTTATTTACAGTTTCATCAGGTGGTGAGTCTAGAAAATTTGTTGTTACACTTAAATCACTCAATGGGTTTTGGTTAAAATAAAGCATTTTCTTTATTTTATGAATTAGCTTGAAGTTTTCAAATTTCAAGGGTAATTTGAGTGATTTAGGTTCAAGTAAGAATACTGTGTAAGTGTGAGAAAGAACATTCACTGCATTTTCTACTAAATTTGGTGTAGGGACTGATAATTTGGTATTTGGGATAATTTTGCATGCAAGATTATTAATAGAAATCTTCTTTCTATCTATATCATTACTTAAAATAATCCTTTAGTCAGTAAGACCGCTGTCTCCATAGAAATATTTCATTAGACTTCAAGCATTTCATGCAAAATTGCCATTTATTTTAGATTCTAGCAAGCCTCATTGTATCTTGTTGGTCTTTGCTTTGTTTATTTTGGTTTGAGTGCAGGTGACCCTGGGAAATACCTTCAGATTATAAATATCTGTGATTCTTTGATTTCATTGGTGGTTGAAAATAAGTTTGGGTATTCTTGGCTTGTTCTGATTGGATTCTTTTGTTCATACAGTTTCTAGTCACCCCAAAGTTTTGGATTTCCCCACTGTTTTAGGTTTATATTTTTAGCCAAGGTCATATCTAAATATAGTTCTTTTTAGAAAGTAAATAATTTCATTTTCAGAAAACAGCTGTTCTACAGTTCATGTATTGTAATTATTTGATTGCAGTTATCTACTATAGGTTTCTTACAGGTGCAGTACAGATATTTAGTGATGTTTATCTAGGTCAAGTTAAATCATTTATAAACTAGCCATCTACAATAGTTTTATTACAGGTGTATAGTGCAGAGATTGATGCTTATGAACTGATTTGAAGGTCTATAAAAATAAATCTTTTTTTCACCTTGTGATTGAAGTGTTATCTAGTTAGCACTTATATATAACATTGCTGGAAGGTTACTAAATACATTATCCAGTGACAGTTAAAAAAAGAAGAATTGTACATTTCTGAGATTTGTACTTTAAAATTTCAGAAATTCAGTGCTTGTCCACTATATTGAAGACAGTCTTCAATATTGAAACAACTTTACTAAGTGATTAATTATTAAATTAATTAATCAATAGTACGGTTAATCATTTGAAAGAACGCGTGCGTTGAAGCGGTGCGATTTGTGTTGTATAGACAACTTACCAAAGTAAATGAATTAAAGGGACTTGTATTGTTGTGACATCTGACTACTTAAAGGTGGTTTAACAATTTGACTTTAACTTAGTGTAATTCAATAAAATAAAAAATAAAAAGTTAAAGGTTTGCAATTAATTTAGATTTTAACTTTAAATAAAAGTCTACATAGGATACAGTTATTAAAATCAAATTTACTTTAAAAAAAACAACACAGCAACAACTACTTGAATTTAAAATAAATGTAATTATACAGTCAGACTTAGAGTAATTAAGTTAAAAAATTAATCTAAAGTAATTAAAACTTATATTTCAATTTAAACTATTTGAAATACAGTAGTTCTTAATTAGAAAATAGTAAGCAAAAATAAAGTATAACAATAAAACTAATTGAAAAAAGAATTAGTATTAATAGTAAAATTTAATTAAGTAAAATATTAAGGTTATAGCTGTTTTGCAGATTTCAGGATAAGCAAACATAAGTTCTGATTAAAGATAGTTAAGTTGATTTCAATTAATACTTAAGTAAGATTCTTAAGTAAATACTTAAGTAAATACTTAAGTAAAAATTTTTTAGTAAATACTTAAGTAAGATAGTCATTTAATTCATTTAATACATTAATACTTAAATGAGGTAATCAGTTAGAATTAAATGAATTTAAAATAGAATTAAAGTTGAGTTGAGTGGTGAATGAAGTGCAATTCACTCTGAATTGATATTTTTTTTTAAACAAAAGTTTGGTGCATTGACATAGTGATGTAAGGTTGCACTACGAGAGTTTGAGAAATAAACTCAAAAGATTTCAGTAGATTTTGAAGTAGTGATTATTAAACGGGAATGTATGCACATACTGCAATAGTGCACATACTGAAACAGTGTATTGTGATTGTGCTTATATACTGAAATAGTGCACATATTGAAATAGTGAATTCTTATTCAACTTAGGTGGAAAAAGTGAATAGTCAGTGATATTTATTGTGAAAGTGAAATTGTATTTACATAGTGATATAAAATACAATAGTGACATTGAGATTTATTCCGTACAGTGAAAGTGACATTGTGAATATCTCTTTGAAATTTAATAGTGTTTGTGTGATAAATCACCACAAATGGCAACTCCTGCAACAAAGGACGACGTGTCTGAAGAAGAGCTTAAGCTCTTAGGAGCTATAAGGACCCTTGATGTTAAACCAAAGGGAGTAGTGTCAAAAGCAGGATTTGAAAGCTTTTTGAAATCATATGAGGAAAGTGTCAAAGGACCAACACCAGAAAAGCGCCAAACCCCTAGAATCTCAACATTTTTTGGAGAGGAGGGAAAAGGGGACGTTAGTTACAGGACTTGGCGTTATGAAATTCAATGTCTGGTGGAAGAGAAAGCCTATTCTGAGGATACTATACTTTTAGCCATAAGACGGTCAGCTCGGGGAGAAGCTGCAGATATTCTCAGACGATTAGGTACAAAAGCATCAGTTGGGCAAATACTTCGGAAATTTCAAAGCACTTATGGACAAATTGATAACCCGGAAACCATTTTGAAAATTTTTTATGCTTGCCAAATGGGACCAACTGAAACGTTTACAAAGTATTCAGCAAAAGTGGAAGAGCTTTTTGCTCAGGCAGTGGAAATTGATATACTTAAACCATCCAATAGCAAGTTATTGAAAACAATTGTATATCAAGGGATAAGTCAGCCATTGAAACAAAATGCCAACTTGAAATATGAAACAACTGATGACTATGACAAATTTAAAATTGAAGTGAGGAAAATTGAAAGCGAAAAAAAGTCATCAACACCAACAACAACAACCAATAGCAAGGATAGAGTGACATCTACAAAATGCAATGCTGTCAATGAAAACAAATCAGAATTTGGAGAACTGAAGGAACTCCTTACAAAGATGAACAACAGAATAGGACTTTTAGAGAAAGAAAAGGAAACTCATCAACAGGAAACTCAAGTATTATTACAGCAACAAACAGAGCTATTGCAACAACATATGCAGCAACCATTCTTTGAACCGAGAGGATTTGACCCCAATAGAGGACCAAGATATGGAAGAGGAAGAGGCAATAGAGGAGGTCAACAGAATAGAGGGAGAGGATCATTTAGGCAACAACGGCCTTTGGGCACAAATACATTTCGACCTAATGCGCCTCATAGCAATACACCAAACTCATTTGCTTGCTATAATTGCGGTAAACTTGGACATATAGCCCGATATTGTCCGGAAAACTTCTAAGTGCTTCCATGACAGGACCACAGGGAGGCACACGTCTATCTCCGAATAAACAAGGTCCCAATTTAGTAGGAAATTCTAACGAAAGTTGTGTCACAATCAACAACATTGAAACAACGGCATTACTTGACACTGGCTCTTGCATTTCAACAATTTCAGAACCATTCTTCAAACAACACTTATCAGGATCATTGGATTTAAAGCCAGTTAAGAATATTCTTCATATAGAATGCGCAGATGGTCAACAACTTCCTTATTTAGGCTATATAGAAGCAGAATTAACAGCTGATGGACTTCCAGAACTGAACCAACTATGTATATTCTTAGTAGTGCATGAAACACCATACAACTCCAAGACACCAGTCCTGTTGGGTACAACTATATTGAAGGAACTTGTTTCCAATTGTAAAGACAAGCATGGCGACCAGTTCTTACAGAAAGCCAAACTTAAAACATCATGGTTCTTAGCATTTCGGTGCATGTGTATCAGGGAAAAAGAACTCAGAAGGAACAAGGATAAATTAGCAATTATACGCAGTGCTGAGAAATCAAAGATTATCATTGGACCAAATCAAACAATTGATGTGAAGGGTTATACAGACAAAGAACTCGAGTATCAGCCAACATGTGCAATCCTCCAAGAGTCAGAAGAGTCATCTCTGCCATCATTTTTAGACATCACACCAACTGTTATTCACTACAGTTACAGAAATAATGGACAAGTCAGAGTAAATATTTCAAACTTGACTACCAATACTGTGACAATTTCACCTAAAGCTATCTTATGTGAACTCCAGCCAGTTGTCATTGATGAGAGTGTATATGAAAAGATAGAAAGAGAACCAGACATTAAGAAAATTTTCAATGATATTACCATAGAGTCTGACCTAAGTGAACAACAGGACAAACAAGTTCGGGAACTTTTACTTCATCACATTGACATTTTCTCAAAAAGTGAATCAGACATTGGACACTGCGACAGAATTAGACACCGAATTGATTTAATTGATAAAACTCCTTTCAAACAAAGACATCGCAGAATACCACCAGGAATGATTGATGAAGTTCGTCAACACGTAGAACAGCTTTTGGCTAGCAGTGTTATCAAAAAATCAAAATCGCCGTGGGCATCTAATGTGGTATTGGTCCGCAAGAAAAATGGGAAGTTGCGTATGTGTGTGGACTACCGTATGTTAAACAGCAAATCAGTCAAAGATGCTTACGCACTACCTAGGATAGAGGAAGACTTTGATGTGTTAAACGGATCAACATGGTTTAGTACTATTGACATGAAGACTGGATATCATCAAGTAGAACTTGAGGACACTCACAAAGAAAGAACAGCCTTCACAGTTGGACCCATTGGATTCTTTGAATATGTTAAAATGCCCTTTGGTCTTTCAAATTCCCCCGCAACGTATCAACGTCTAATGGAAGAATGTTTAGGGGACTACAATTTAAAGATTTGCATTATTTATCTGGATGACTTGATCGTATTTTCAAACAGCTTCGAACAACATCTTCAACGATTAGATTTAGTTTTGACCCGTCTTCAGCAATGCAACTTGAAACTATCCGTAGAGAAATGTTTCTTCTTGCAGAAACGAGTCAAGTTCTTGGGACATGTTGTTAGCGACCAAGGCATTGAAACCGATCCAGATAAGATTGCCAAAGTTATGAACTGGCCTACACCATCCAATTCAGATGAGCTACGATCATTCTTAGCCTTTGCTGGTTATTATCGCCGTTTTGTTAAGGACTTCTCCAAGATTACAAAACCTCTTTCAGACCTTTTGCCTCCAACATCTGCCAAAAAGAACAAAAAACTCAAAGAACAGAAAACTTGGATTTGGGATAAGGAACAGCAAGAAACATTTGACAAGCTGAAACAGATACTGACTTCCCCACCAATCTAGCGTATCCAGATTTCCAATAGCCTTTCGTACTCCACACGGACGCGTCAGTTCAAGGATTAGGTGTAGTACTTTACCAGATGCATGACAACAAGAAGAGAGTGATAGCTTATGCCAGTAGGAGTCTATCTAAATCGGAAAAAAACTATCCAGCATACAAGCTCGAATTTTTAGCTTTGAAGTGGGCGGTCACTGAAAAGTTTTCGGATTACTTGACAAACAACAAATTCACTGTGTTCACTGATAACAACCCGCTTACACATGTCTTGTCAACAGCAAAGCTGGACGCCACTGGTCAGCGTTGGGTCTCGGCACTTGGTTGTTTTGATTTCAACATTATTTACCGTTCTGGACTTAAGAATGCAGACGCTGATGCAATGTCAAGATATCCTTTTGATAGACTTGCTCAAGATACAGAAGAAACTATAAAGATTGATGACAGCACGGTGAAAACCATCTGTAGCAACATTCAAGTACCACCTTACATTACAGTATTGTCAGCATCCATCAACGTCATTGACATTACTGAAAGTCCTGGCCAGCCTTTAGCACAGGTAGAAATG
>JAFMSR010000019.1:8767483-8793031 GCA_022818135.1 Saxidomus purpurata
ATTATAAAGATATTAAAATATCATCCTCAGTCATTTATATTTCTCTAAATAATAGAGAACTGCAATTTTCGTGTTAACATATGTTGTGCATACCACAGTATCTTACACATTAATATCATAGCAAAGTGGTTTTAGACTAAATTACATTAAAAGACATATAATCAACAGATGATAAATACACTACTCAACATCAAAACATATACCTGTATATACATTACATTCTTACCTAATCTATGGAAACAATTAAGGTTTTTCTCCCCTTCTGCACTCTACCAAACTCCCTGGTGTTGTGTGCTGGTCAACTGTTAACAATTAAACAAATGGTTAAGTACGTGCATGTTACATGTAGATAAAGACCAGAAAAATAGACATTTCAAAGTAAGACCGCCATCTTACATCATAAACCGCGAAAGTATAAATCTTTACAGTATAGCAACTCCAATGGAATAGCATCAAAATAGCATTCTAGCAAGCCATTAATGTACCTCTAAAACATCGTAAAATGAAGATTAAAAACATATTTCTTCAACAAAGAAATTTAATGGAGATACCGTAAAACGCTCTCCACAAAAAACTGTGAACCAACAAACTCATTCACCCAAACACACACAACCACGTGCAAATCAGGTGAACTAAAACTCAAGAGCAAATCAAGAGGTACCAAGCGGGGGATTAAAGATCTGGGGTAACAAGTGGGAGAAAACTAATTCTTAAGTGAATTAATTAAAATGACCAAAATCTGACCCTACTAAATACTTTTCCTCTCCCGTCATCACTTGGGTACTGAAAAAAAGTAATTTCAAATTAATTTCTATGCCAATAACTATAATGAAGTACATGCTAAAACTAAACAAATGTCCAATCCTTCAAGAAATAACATTTAGTTATTCCTAACATCTGAAAAAATGAAGAAAAGATCGTTACTGCATATTGTTCTCTCACTTGAATCTGAAAACCTAATATGGAAATAACTATGCAATTTCTCTAGGAAATCTGAAATCTTAATTACAGCAATTCTAAAGTTACGTAGTTAAATAAAAACATATATTTGTATCTTTTCCTCCCCTCTGAAAAATAGAATTGTTCCAACAATTACTTGGTGTTGGTAGAAAAAATACAATTATCAATTCAATATAAAGATTTATCAAGATATAATATACATAAATGCATTATCTGTATCTTCTTCTCAGACTGCAAAACATGTGTAACATAATTATAATCACATCACCTGTAAATTATTCAACAAAATTAAACAAATATCATACTTAAAGCTAATAAACTGAACAATATTCAATCTAACTCAACTTTCTCTTTATATTTAATTGAGAACAATTATTTACATGAACAATCATTTAATTTCACAGAATTAAACAATTTAAAAGAATCACTGGTGCATAATGGCCTGAATGATGATATATGCCACATCAGAATTCACAGTGTTGAGTACATCAGAAGACATCAGCTTCTCCAGAGCTTCTAGCTTGCTGTCAATAGGTCTGCTGGTTGCTTGATTTACATGGAAGTCTCCAAACCAAGCAGGTTTCTTCCGAGTTCTTGTTGACCTACGTAGTTCTGGTTCTGTTCTTCTGTCAACACCTGTGGCACATTGAATTTCTTCTTCTGGACTGTCCTCTCCTGATTCCGTCTCAACATCCTGTCTGATATTGTTATTTATATCCCCTTTCCCCCCCCCCCCCCCCCCCTCCCCCCACCTACCCCCCCCCCCCCCTCCTATTCCTTTCTCTGTTTCCTTTCTCACTGTTTCTCGGGGCGTCCCCTCTTGAATATGTTATAGCAACATACTCATCTCCTGAATTTTCTTCAGTGACGTCACAATCATCTTCTCTTCTAACTTCATTAAACTTGTCCTCAGCTGCAGCTGTACCTTTACCTTCCCCTTCCCCTTTTGGTTTCGAAGATTGTTTTTTTCTTCAAATGCACTAAAGGTTCTGGGTCTGGTATCAAGTATGTCTGATCATCATCATCTATCTTCTTATCCTGAGTTGATCTGTCATTAACTAATCCAACTGTAAGCAGATGATAACGATGAAGTTTCTTCTCTATTCCTAAGGGTGATCTGACTATGTATACCGGGATATCTGGCAGAAATAAATTTATGACAGACGTGCTGAAGCAGCCAGGTTGGAAGAGGAAGATAATGTTCTAGTCAAGGTCTAAGCTTTCGAAGGCAAACTGTGGTTACCTTGTTAACAATGGCATGCGTTGTTTTCAGTCTATCTTTGAGCTCTTTAATGTATGTTCTTGTTGTTTTGTTGAATGTATCTAGTTCTGTTTCCTTAATTACTAAGCCGATGTGCAATTTTGGTTCACGCCCAAACATTGATTCGAAATGAGAAATGTTGGTAGTCTCGTGAACAGTGAAGTTATAAGCGCAAACCAGTAAAGGTAGATATTTTCTCAAATCTTCTAGGGTTCCCAACATATCCAACAAAGTCCTATTGTACGTTTCGGGTATAGAATTTCTAATGGGATGATACGGTGTTATTCTGGACTTTCTAATTCGCATAATGTTACAGAGATTTCACGAATTATGCCAGATACGAAGTTTACACCCTGATCTGAGTGAAGGCTAGTAGGTATGTCAAAACGAACAAAGAAATGATTATAGAATGCATCTGCTGTGATCTTGGCTGTCTGGTTCTTGCAAGGTATTGCAATAGCTAACTTAGTAAAGTGATCAGTCATTACCAAGATGATCTCTATTCCTCCTGTGGATCCTTCAAGAGTGAGAAAATCCATAGCAACACTAATTCCAGAGGATAAGCTATGACCACGTTTACCAATGGTGCTCTAATGTTGGTAGAAGATTTGTGCGTGAGGCATCTTTCACATGTTGTAACCCACTTTTCAATGTTTGCTGGGATACAAGGAATCTAGCCCGTGCCAATGAAATGGTTCGGTCACGACCTGGATGTCCTACATCATTATGAAGACCTTCAAGTACCTGCTACAACTACATTTGTACCTGTGCAAAAGGCTGGCCAGGACTTTCAGTAATGTCAACGACGTTGATGGATGCTGATAACACTTAAATGTAAAGTTATACTTGAATGTTGTTACAGATGGTTTTCCCTGTACTGCCATCTATCTTTATAGTTTTTCCTTTACATCTTGAAGTATATCTTGACATTGCGTCAGCGTCTGCATTCGGAAGTCCAGAACGGTAAATAATGTCGAATTCAAAACAAGTGCCGATACCCAACGCTGACCGGTGGCGTCCAGCTTTGCTGTTGACTAGACATGGCATTGTGTAAGCGGGTTGTTATCAGTGAACACAGTGAATTTGTTGTTTGCAAAGTAATCCGAAAAACTTTTCGGTGACCGCTCATTTCAAAGCTAAGAATTAGAGCTTTTATGCCGAATAGTTTTCTCTGATTTAAATAAGCTTCTACTGGCGTAAGCTATCACTCTCTTTTTCTTGTCAAATATGTGGTAAAGTACCACTCCTAATCATTTAATGGACGCGTCTGTGTGGAGTATAAAAAGCTGTTGGAAATCTGGATAATCTAGAATTGGTGGGGAAGTCAATATCTGTTTCAGCTTGTCAAAGGTCTCTTTCTGTTCCTTATCCCAAATCAAGTTTTCTGTTCTTTCAGTTGTTTGTTCTTTTTGGCAGATGTTGGAGGCAAAAGGTCCGAAAGGGGTTACGAAATTTTGGAGAAGTCCCTAACAAAACGGCGATAAAACGGCGATAATAACCAGCAAAGGCTAAGAATGATCGTAGCTCATTTTAGTTGGATGGTGTAGGCAAGTACATTACTTTGGCAATCTTGGTCGCTAACAACATGTCCCAAACACTTGACTCGATTCTGTAAAAAGAAACATTTCTGTGGAGATAGTTTCAAGTTGTATTGCTGAAGACGGATCAAAACTAAATATACGTGTAATCTTTCGAGATGTTGTTCGAAGCTGTTTGAAAATACAATAGTATCTAAACTATGTTGATCCGTTCAATTCATCAAAAATTGTACTCTATCCTAGAAAGTGCGTGTGTATATTTGCCTGATTTGCTGTAATTATGCGATAGTTACATACATTTGTAAAACTTTCCGTTTTTTTTGAACAATACCACATTAGGTGCCCCAAGGCGATTTTAACATTTTCATAACAATAGCCAAAAGGTCCATCTGTGAATGCTGTTACTTTCTTTGTGAGTGTCCTCATGTTCTGTTTGTATGTATTTATCCAGTACTTCATGTACAATAGTACTAAACCTCTTTCCATGTTGATCCTTTTTTAACACATCAAAGACTTCCTCTATCCTAGGTAGTGCGTAAGCATCCTTGACTGACCTTTGCTGTTTTACATGCCCGGCGTATAGTCCACACACATACGCGACACTTCCCCTGGTTTTCTTGGACCAATCCATCTAGTTAGATGGGAAACCCTGAAGGCGTTTTTGAAATATCCGCTCGTCCGAGAATCGAACCGCTAGCCAGGCTGTTGTAGTGCAGAGCGTTAACCACTCGGCAATCATTAACCTGGGCCATTCCGCCATGTCTTTGTTCGAAAGGAGTTTCATCAATTAAATCAATACGGTATCTAATTTTGTCGCAGTGTCCATTGTCTGATTCACTTTTTGAGAAAATCATGTGATGAAGTAAAAGTTCCCGAACTTGTTTGTTCTGTTCTTCACTTAGATTAGATTATATGGTAGTATCATCGAGAATTTGCTTAATGTCTGGTTCTCTTTCTATCTTTTCATATACACTTTCATAAATGACAACTGGCTGAAGTTCACATAAGATAGCTTTAGGTGAAATTGCCATAGTATTGGAGGTCAAGTTTGAAATATTTCTCCATATTTCTGTAACTGTAGTCAGTAACCGTTGTTGCAATGTCTAAAAATGATGGAAGAGATTAATTTACTGACTTTTGAAGGATTGCACATGTTGGCTGATACTCAAGTTTTTTTATCTGTATACCACTTCACGTCAATTGTTTGATTTGGTCCAATGATAATCTTTGATTTCTCAGCACTGCGTATAATTGCTAATTTATCCTTGTTCCTCCTGAGTTCTTTTTCCCTAATACTCATGCACCGAAATGCTAAGAACCATGGTGTTTTAAGTTTGGTATTGGTCGCCATGAGTGTCTTTACAATTGGAAGCAAGTTCCTTCAATATATCTGTACCCAGCAGGAATGGTGTCATGAAGTTGTATGGCGTTTCATGCACTACTTAGAATATACATAGTTGGTTGCTAAGTTCTTGGAGTCCATCATTCTGCTTCTATATAGCCTAAATAAGGAAGTTGTTGACCATCTGCACATTCTAGAAAAAATATTCTTATCTGGTTTTAAATCCAATGATTCTGATAAGTGTTGCTTGTAGAATGGCTCCAAAATTGTTGAAATGCAAGAGCCAGTATCAAGTAATGCTGTTGTTTCAATGTTGTTATTTGTAACACAACTTTCGTTGGAATTTCCTATAAATTGGGACCTTGTTTATTCGGAGTTTGATTTGTGTCTCCCTATGGTCCTGTCATGGAAGCACTTAGAAGTTTTCCGGACAATTTCGTACTATATGTCCAAGTTCACCGAATTTGTATCAAGCAAATGAGTTCGTTGTATTACTATCAGGCGCGTTAGGTCTGAGAATGTATTTGTGCCCAAAGGCCGTTGTTGCCTAAATGATCCTCTCCCTCTATTCTGTTGACCTCCTCTATTGCCTCTTCTCCTCTTCCATATCTTGGTCCTCTATTGGGGCTAAATCCTCTTGATTCAAAGAATGGTTGCTGCATATGTTGTTGCAGTCGCTCTGTTTGTTGCTGTAGTAATATTTGTGTTTCCGGTTGATGAGTTTCCTTTTCTTCCTATAGTAGTTATATTCTGTTGTTCATCTTTGTAGGCAGTTCCTTCAATTCTCCAAACTCTGAGTTATTTTCATTGACAGAATTGCACTTTGTAGATGTCACTCTATCCTTGCTATTAATTGTTGTTGTTGGTGTTGATGATTTTATTTCGCATTTTCAATTTTCCGTACTTCAATTTTAAACTATGTCATTGTCATCAGTTGTTTCGTATTTTAAGTTGGCATTTTGTTTCAATGGCTGACTTATCCCTTGATATACAACTGTTTTCAATAACTTGCTATTGGATGGTTTAAGTATATCAATCTCAACTGCCTGAGCAAAAAGCTCTTCTACTCTTGCTGAATACTTTGTAAACGTTTCAGTTGGTCCCATCTGGCAAGCATAACATATTTTCAGAATAGTTTCCGGGTTATCAATTTGTCCATAAGTGCTTTGAAATTTCCGAGGTATTTGCCCAACTGATGCTTTTGTACCTAATCGTCTGAGAATATCTGCAGCTTCTCCCCGAGCTGACCGTCTGATGGCTAAAAGTATAGCATCCTCAGAATAGGCTTTCTCTTCCACCAGACATTGAATCTCATAACGCCAAGTCCTGTAACTAACGTCCCCTTTTCCCTCCTCTCCAAAAAATGTTGAGATTCTAGGGGTTTGGCGCTTTTCTGGTGTTGGTCCTTTGACACTTTCCTCATATGATTTCAAAAAGCTTTCAAATCCTGCTTTTGACACCACTCCCTTCGGTTTAACATCAAGGGTCCTTATAGCTCATAAGAGCTTAAGCTCTTCTTCAGACACGTCGGCCTTTGTTGCAGGGGTTGCCATTTGTGGTTATTTATAACACAATCACTATTCAATTTCAATGAGATATTCACAATGTCACTTTCATTGTACGGAATAAATCTCAATGTCACTATAGTATTTTATATCACTGTGTGCGTGTATACAATTTCACTTTCACAATAAATATCACTGACTATTCACTTTTTCCGCCTAAGTTGAATAACAATTCACTATTTCAATATGTGCACTATTTCAGTATATAAGCACAATCACAATACACTGTTTCAGAATGTGCATTATTGCAGTATGTGCATACATTCGCGCTTAATAATCACTACTTCAAAATCCGCTGAAATCTTTAGTTTATCTTTGAGTTTATTTCTCAAATTCTCGTAGTGCAACCTTACATAACTATGTCAATGCACGAAACTTTTGTTTTAAAAAAATATCAATTCAGACCGAATTGCACTTCATTCTCCACTCAACTTAATTGAATGCCTTAACTTAAGTATTCACAACTTAAGTATTCTCTCTTAATATCACTGATTTCACCACTCAACTTACTTCAATTATTTATTTGAAGTATTCCCAACTCAAATTCAAGTTCACTGCGTACATCTGTCTCAAATTATTCCTTTATCTCTGAATCACTAAGTCAATCACTAAGTCAATCACTTTAATTCTATTTTAAATTCATTTAATTCTAACTGATTACCTCATTTAAGTATCAATGTATTAAATGAATTAAATGACTATCTTACTTAAGTATTTACTCAAATTTTTTACTTAAGTATTTACTTAAGAATCTTACTTAAGTATTAATTGAAATCAACTTAACGGACTTTAATCAAAACTTATGTTTGCTTATCCTGTTTTGTTTAATTACCATAAAATAATGTAAAATGAAGTTCAATAACAATATAACCGTTTCAAGTAATGTTATACACTTACCTTGGTCATAATTTTTAAAAGGATGTAGGGGGGTCGATAATAGCCGAAGGGGGTCGATAATAGCAGACACATATCACAAGAAAGAATACTACATCATACCTAACTATGTCAAGTAACAAGTGTTTTCATTGGTCAGAATCAACCAATGATAGTTTGTCTGTAATTTGAGTGTCACTTAGGCACTGAAAGTGAAAGTAAGTATACATACGGCACAATATCGTACTAAAGGGTCGATAATACCCGACATTGCTCTATTTTCTAATTAAGAACTCCTGTATTTCAAATAGTTTAAATTGAAATATAAGTTTAAATTACTTTAGATTATTTTTTGAACTTAATACTCTAAGTCTGACTGTATAATAACATTTATTTTAAATTTAAGTTGTTGTTGTTTTTTGTTTTTTGTGTGTTTTTTTTATTAAAGTAAATTTGATTTAAATAACTATATCCTATGTAAGCTTTTATTTAAATTTAAAATCTAAATTAATACCAACCTTTAACATTTTTTTAATGTATTGAATTACACTTTAAGTTAAAGTCAAATTTGTTCAACCACCTTAAAGTAGTCAGATGTCACAACAATACAAGTCCCTTTAATTCATTTACTGTGATAAGTTGTCTATGCAACACAAACTGCACCGCTTCAACGCACGCGTTCTTTCAAATGATTAATCGTACTAGTGATTAATTAATTTAATAATTAATCACTTAGAAAAGTTGTTTCAATATTGAAGACTCTTCAATATATTGGACAAACACTGAATTTCTGAAATTTTAAAGTACAAATCTCAGAAATGTACAATTTCTTTTTTTAACTGTCACTGGATTATGTATTAAGTAAGCTTAATGTTATATATAAGTGCTAACTAGATAACGCTTCAATTACAAGGTGAAAAAAAGATTTACTTTTTTAGACCTTCAAATCAGTTCAATCTGACATAAACATCAATCTCTGCACTATACACATGCAATAAAACTATTATAGATGGCTAGTTTATAAATGATTTAACTTGACCTAGATAAACATCACTAAATATCTGTACTGCACCTGTAAGAAACCTATAGTAGATAACTGCAATCAAATAATTACAATACATGAACTGTAGAACAGCTGTTTTCTGAAAATGAAATTATTTACTTTCTAAAAAGAACTATATTTAGATATGACCTTGGCTAAAAATATAAACCTAGAACATTGGGGGAATCCAAAACTTTGGGGTGACTAGAAACTGTATGAACAAATGAATCTAATCAGAACAAGCCAAGAATACCCAAACTTATTTTCAACAACCAATGAAATCAAAGAACCACAGATATTAATAATCTGAAGGTATTTCCCAGGGTCACCTGCACTCAAACCAAAATAAACAAAGCAAAGGCCAACAAGATAAAATGAGGCTTGCTAGAATCTAAAATAAATGGCAATTTTGCATGAAATGCTTGAAGTCTAATGAAAAATCTTTATGGAGACAGCGGTCTTACTGACTAAAGGATCATTTTAAGTAATGAAAAAAGATAGAAAGAAGATTTCTATTAATAATCTTGCATGCAAAATTATCCCAAATACCAAATTATCAGTCCCTACACCAAATTTAGTAGAAAATGCAGTGATATTTTCTTTCTCACACTTATACAATATTCTTACTTGAACCTAAATCACTCAAATTACCCTTGAATTTGAAAATTCCAAGCTAATCTATAAAATAAAGAAAATGCTTTATTTTAACCAAAACCCATTGAGTGATTTAAGTGGGACAACAAATTTTCTAGACTCACCACCTGAGGAAACTGTAAATAACCAACTGGCTATGAATGTCTCTATGATAACGAACCACAAGACCTGTAAGGTCTGTCACTAGTATGAAAGTTTTATTGCTACATCCGTTCCAATGGTTGAAGAAAATGGCTTTAGTCTTGAGTGTTTGTAATCTGAAGAATGTGTTATCGTAGAACACGGTTTGTTGGATGATCAACAAATCGCTCCCTTGTACCAGTTGTACATCCACTATTCTCGACAAACTTTTAATATTGTGGTGTAGAAACTCCAAACGTCTTATATATCGTGTAGATCAAACTCTAATCGCCCCATTGGAATAATATTTGATGTATATTCCAAATATAATGTCTAGATTGGAACACTTAGGAACCAATTATAATGCATAAAAATGCCTTGACCATATTTGAACACTATTGAACCAATAAAAAAGTAGATGAAATCCATACACGTCCGTACGTCAAAATAACGTTGAATACTTGGAAGAATTAAAGTGATTACTTAAACTTTAAATAATGTACACATTCCAGCACCATGAACTATAATATTTAAATAGTTAAGTCCACGAAAAGTTCCTATACATTCACTGGGGGCTCCATTGTAATACTGCTGGGTTTTCTGGTGATTAGATTAACAGAAAACAAACAGTTGGTAGTGGTTCAATACTCATTTATGTATATGCGGAACTGTATTACTCATGAATTCCATTATGGAAATATTCAGCTCTTCCACAATCCTCTCTGGTGAAACCAGTATGTTATGTAGAGGAAAAATAAAAGCCATGAAATAACAATAATAACAGCTAATCTTAGAAATATACTAATATTATAAAGATATTAGATATTATCCTCTCTCCAAAGAATAAAGATCTGCTACTTTCATGTTAACATATATTGTGCATACCGCATTATCTTACATATTAATATCATAGCAACAGTGGTTTTAGAACTGAAAACAATAAAAGACATATAATCAGCAGATGGTAAAAACACTGTTCAACATCAAAACACATACATATTTATACATTACATTCTTACCTAATCTATGGGAACAAGGCCATAATCCCCTTCTGCACTCTCCAAAACTTCCTGGTGATGTGTGCTTGTCAACTGTTAACAAATGGTTAAGTACATGCATGTTACATGTATATAAAGACCAGAAAGTTAGACATTTCAAAGTAAGACCGCCATCTTACATCATAATCCGCGAAAGTATAAATCTTTACTAAATAGCAACTGCAATTGAATAGCATCAAAATAGTATTCTAGCAAGCCAATAATTTACCTCTTAAACATCATAGAATGAAGATAAAGATATATATCTCTTCAACAAAGAAATATAATGGAGATACATAAAATACACGTCCTTCTCCAACGAAAACTGTGAACCAACCAACTATCACGAGACTTTGCGAGACATTCACTCCAAACAGAACCACATGCAAATCAGGTGAACTAAAACTCAGTGCAAATCAAGAGGTACCAAGCGGGGGATTAAAACCCCCGAAAAAAAAGGAAAAAAAATTTTTTAAAAATTATAAAAAAAAAAAAAAAAAAAAAAAACCCAAAAAAAAAAAAAAAAAAAAAAAAAAAAAAAAAAAAAAAAAAAAAAAAAAAAATATTTTTTTTTGGGTGGATGGGCCACCCTCCATAAATATATATTTTTTTTAAAAAAAAAAAAAAAAAAAAAAAAAAAAAAAAAAAAAAAAAAAAAAAAAAAAAAAAATAAAAATATAAAAAAAAAAAAAAAAAAAAAAAAAATATTAAAATAAAAAAATAAAAAAAAAAAAAAAAAAAAAAAAAAAAACCCGTCCGAAACACGGCTATTTTTTCCTGTTGCTTATTTCTCGCTATATTTTACTGGTCAATCAAATATCTATAGCAATTTACATTGGGTTTGTATTGACAAATCACATACTGCAAGGTTTTATGTACAGTATGCTCAACTCCTACATAAAATCCCCTATACACTCAATGTACAAATTTGATAGTATGGGCGCCGCCATTATTGAGCTTTGCCTGGCCCGTACCGTATGGGTAGAGGCAGGTAACACCAGACTATGTAAAAATCGGCTCTTTTGATTGATTGATTGCTTATTTGAAAGCATCTTCGCAATTTGGGGTCGCAGTTTTCGTTGTTTGTGCATCTCATTATTTCCAGTCAAATAATACTTGATACTTTCAACCAATTTTACATCTTTTAGCATCTTTACAAACCGAAATCACACACTTTAATCTCGTAGTTTGGCTGTTGTTCTTTTATTCACAAACGGTAATGACCCTAGCAGTATGAGCTGTGTTTGCCATATTAGTTCCGGTGTCTGTATTTAAGCCACCCTAAAGCTGAAAACAACCCAAAAAAGTTTCAGTATTCTGTCTTACTGTCTTACTCTAATTTTTAATATCGGTAGTGTCAAAAATGTCGAAACAGAAATTTCTGACTTTGCAAGAACGAGTTGAAGTTATAAAATTAAATGACAGTGGTAAAAGTGGTAGGGTGTTGGGAAAACCCAGAGTCATGGAATTTTAAAGAGAAAATGTGAAATTATGGACGGGTTTGAGTGCAATTCAAATACGGACTATAAGAGACCGCGTCGTGCAACGACATACGAGGACATTAACGATCTGTGTCTGAAATGGTCCAATGAAGCGACTGGGCATATGATTAATGTGCCAGGTCCTCTTTCGAAAGAGCGAGCGCTAAAATACACGAAGGACTTGTGTATTGATGACTTTAAGGCGTCTAACGGATGGTTGGACAGTTTTCTGAAAAGAAATAACATTGTGTTCAAAACAATGTCGGGTGAGCGCCGTGATGTTGATAAACAGTGTCTGCAAACTTGGAAAAAAAAGCTTTCCATTTGTGACGGGTTTGAACCCTGCAATATCTTCAACATGGACGAAACTGGTTACTTATTTAGAGGTTCGACAAGGTCCACGTATTTCAAGAAAGGAAAACACTGTGCTGGTGGTAAACGATCTAAAAAACGCCTGACTGTTGCATTGTGTGCAAGTAGGACAGGCAATGACATTTTACTTTATTACTTTCTTGCATATTTTTAACATATTGACAAAACGATAAATCAAAGACATCCAAAGGGACGTAATCAAAGCTATATTAAAAAGGCGAAGGGAGGTAATCAACTAACAATCGTTTCCAGGTGATCAGTCTCTGACATATTAAATCGTTTTAAGGAAAACTGAATTCCGGGTTTTATTGATTCGATTGAAAATAATTTTATATTTTATATTGTCAAGTGTGACCGTTTGCAGAATAATGAAACCATATGCTCGAAATTCGGTATGTATATACATGTACATGTATAGGACCATTGTGTTCTGTGATCAAAATCAAGAAGTCATTTACGGGATAGTATATCTAGTTTCCCATATATGTAAGTTTACACAATGCCACATTTAAGTAGTATACGGATTTCCGTATTTCAGAATGTACATGGTAGTATATCTAGATTCCCGTATTTTTAAGTGTACGGACTGCCGTATTTTTGGAATATACTGACTTATGTGCACACTCCCGTAGTTCAGTCATTTATGGGATAGTATGGGATAGTATGTCTAGTTTCCCGTATTTACAAGTATACACGATACCGTATTTTAGCAGTATACTGACTCCCGTATTTCAGAATACACGAGGTAGTATCTTGATTCAAGTACTTTTAAGTGTTCGTACTGCCGTGTTTTCGGAATATACGGACTTTCAAGCACGCAACCGTATTTACGTCAATATATACGGGATAGCACATCTGGACTAATTCCCGTATGAGGCCGCACTGGCACAGTGGTAGCGTTTGCCTCAGCATCGAAGGTTCCCTGGTTCGATCTCACCAGTCCTTAAGTAAAACTAATAATTCTGCATTTTCTCTCTCTCTATTCTCGAGGTTGATTCCATCTGGAGTGTGTCTCGAAAACGATTAATATATAAATATAAGTTGTTAGAACTTGTAAAATATTAACTGAAGTATACGGAATACCGTAGTTTTGTTAAACAGAATGTATTTCAGTATATACGGAGTTGCAGCCGGTACGGGCGTTCGTATATCAATATTTCTAGTGTACGGACTTCCGTATTTTAATAATATACGGACTTCCGTATTTTAATAATATACGAACTTCCGTATTTATGTAATACACGGACTTGCATAAACAGTCCCGTATTTTAGTATAATACGTGCTTTTGTATATCAATATCATCCCCGTATTCTTAAGTATACTGAATACCGTATATTAGAAATATACGGGCTTGCAGCATTTACAATGTACGACCCCGTGCATATCCGTATTCTAAGTTTTCCGTATAATTGATAATATACGGAGTCCAGTTCACTCCTGTATATTAACCCATTTTCCGCAGTGCATATTATGTGATAGATGAGAGATGAAATGAAACGGAGAGCCCAGTTTCCGGAGGGATTCAAACCCATGACATATCATAAATCAGCTAAGTCTTTCCAAAATAGTTTGCTATGCCACTTCTCGTTACAAAAAGCAGCTGTTTGCTTGAGTATGATAAAGATCACAATCAGTGCATAAGTTGCTTAGCAACAGGTTGTCCTTTTATATTTATAAATTAGACAACTAATGAAGTAGAAATAGCAATTAATAGAATGAGACAAATAAACCGTAACACAATTAATGATATATGTTTATTCAGCAAAATATAAGTACTTTCTCTCTCAGCATGGTATTTTAAATCCAAGTTGCAACATCTGATTCAGCTATGGTACAACATTATTTTTTCTCGTTAAGAGAGGAAGCAAAACTGTATTTCAAACAGTGATTCTTCTAGATTAAGTTTTACTGATTTTTTACATGGGTATATAAATGTAGCCGTCGTTTATGAATTATAGTTTTTAATTCAAGAGATTATTCAAACTCCTTTTAAAAAACAGTGTCTCTTGTACATAACCCTTTCGGTAAGATAAGTAACTGATATCATAAGTAAACATATCGCAAACTGTCTTGTTTGGCATCAATATCAAAGGGCGAATAAAGTACATGTGCATGTACGTCTAGTATGTTCCGTTTGTATTGTTTGTCTCAAATGTTGGTTGAACTTTATAAGCTAGCTGTAGAAAAATAACTAGAAAGTAAAAACATAGGTCTCTAATGTACATGCAAAAATGTACAGTAACGATTGCTTTAATTTTCTTTCAATATTATATTACTTATTTAACACTCGAAAGCACACTACGCGTTTGTTTGTAAAACTTTGTGAGATATGTATCACAGAAAATGTTAGATAATAGTTTAGAAATTGGCTTTTCAATCACACGCAGAACTACAAAACAAGCAAACAAAACAACAAAATAAAATCTTTGTTTTATAATACATGTAAGTGTCTTTCCTAAATCGTCGCATGGGGTCTGTTTTCTTCTTACTGTCAATTTACACTTTTAGAGAAAAGCGATTCAAAGATTAAACTTTGAATAACTTTTTATGTTTCTGCCAGATTTTGACAATTTAAAAACTAACATGTTTGTTTAATTTTAAACTGTTGTAAACTAAGACTTTGGGACTTTTTATCCAACAAATTACCTAAAGAATAAAAACAAAGTTTGGAGATAGAACGTCCTCTTCATTCTTTCCACACCGTGCTGATTCGACTGTTTGTATTTAGAACACTACGTTATTTAATCGTATTTTGGTCATAATTACATAGAACAGTTTGTTTGATATGCATATCACTTGATTTGTTTTAGCGATATGAATGGTCGATTGAGTTACAACAGTCTTTTTCAAACACGCTGTTTTTAAGGTAGATAGAACAGAACAGTTCTGTCGGATCTCTAAATGGACTTGTAAAGAACTACATGAGCTTTGCAGTGCGATAGAACTTGTCATCACCAATTCAACAGTGAACATATCTTATTTTCGAAAAATAGGAAATAGAACAATACAGGTCCTAGGCGACAAAGTAACTTCAAATAATTTTGCGATATACAGTTTGTTCATCTTTCTATATAGTTTTGATATAGACAATTGAATAATTTAGACACAATCGTCTCATTTCAAGTAGTTTTTGGTGTTTGCATTTTTGACTATTCAGTTTAAAATCTCAAACAACTTGCATTTTTATGCATGACATCTTTCTTGCAATTTTATGCATGTCTTCTTACTTCAAAACGGAACTGACCAACATTTTAGTCCCTTTGGCATCATACAATTCGCAAGCTTGATCATAAAATATGTCAAGATTGCTTCTCAGAGCTGTTTGACAATACATGTACAATTGTGTATTCTCTTTGCTTTTGAACAAATCAAAGAAACGTCTGATGAATGATGCATTATGCTTTCTAGCCGTTGGTGTTTCCACACCCCTCTCTTTTCCAGACGTATACTCGTCAAAAACAACCCTGAACTGCTCGAGATTCTCGTTTGAAAGAGAAAAAATGTCTTTATTTTCAACAAGAGTAACGTCATCGATATTAAACTGCTTCTGATAAAATGTGATTTCGTCTTGAAATCGACTCTTTTCTTCGCATTCAGATTCACTGCAAGTAACCTCCATTGCAATTTTATCTACTCTGCTTTCGAGAATATATTTCTTTTCCTTCAATACTTCTTTTGTGATTGCTTCCAGTGACAAAGCCAGCATTTCCTTCTTTAAACCATCACAAGACGCTAAAAGCTCACTATTCAACCTCCCGAAATCATACTTATTTCTTTCACGATTACTTATCAAGAAAATCTTCGGATCTTTAACACCTCCATCCCGTAAGTTGGTTTCGACATCCTTTCGAATCGTTTCTATAAGTCTGTGTTCATCATGTGTGTTGGGTTTATCAGCTTTGTTATTGAGTACATCAACGTCAATGTAGGATCTGACAAAGAAAAACTTTTTATCCCGTTTTTGTACTTGACGCGCTAACCACATGTCGTTTTCTGTAAATCTGCTTCTACTAATGATGATGAAGAAATCATATTTATCATACACAACCCTTTTAAGGTATGTGTCTTTCGGGAAATTTGGCGTCCCTACACCTGGAAGGTCCCAAACAACGAAACTTCTGTTTATGGGATGTTTGTAGGACTTGCAAACCAATGTGGTTTCAGTTTCTCCAACTGGGGCTGCTTCTGGATCTTCAGCTGTCAACCCTCTCATAGAATTTACAAATGATGATTTTCCTGACCCGGAATTTCCTGTTACTCCCGTGTGAAGCTCAATACTCTTCCAATTATCTAAATCTTTGCGTAGTTTTTCTTTGATACCAGTGAATCCAGTTTGACGCATTTCTTCTTTATATGCTTCTATATCAACTGTCGTACTAGCTGACCTGTGTCTTTCTTTGTGACTGGGTTTAAGGTAGGCTAAAAACCTGAAACGAATGAAGCAACTGCTTTCAAAATTAACACTAAAGGGGATTGGCTTGAGATGTGTGTTGAGTAATAAAAGTTAGCGGCATCAGTCCGGCATCTGCATTACACTTCTATGATACAAAGTGTCATCCATTTTATAAACACATGGGGAAATTTCAATGTTTGCTCGCGTCTGGTACCATTACTGGTTTGCGCAAGCTGTTTATGCATACATGTATATTGAAACCCATTTTAGCTTGGTTTGCACGGATATCTTACTTAACTCAAAAACCGTTGTTGTGGTTTGAAAAAGAATATTCTGAAAATCTAGTCTCTAAGAATATCGTTACTACAGCACAAGAGGAAAAGACTTCTTCTAAATGTTAGCGTAAACAGTAGGCTTTGAACACCGGACATCATGGATTTGACAGATATTACCTTCAAATAAAAATATGTAGTCAATAATTTTGTTACATGCATCTACAAAAGGTAAATTGAATTTTACAAATGTATCAAAAAACAAAATCACCCCCTATACTCGCATCTCTTAATCTATAGCTGAAGCAAAGGTGATTCAAGTATGTAATACATATATATGACTTAAATTTATTAAATAAACAACAAATTGACATATTATTTTTCATTTATTATACAACACATAAGTGCAAACAGATGCTCGTACCTTTTGAACATGTTTCTCTCTTTTTGCTCACTTTGTGTATCACCTGCAAAAAGAGATATTGCAACGGAATTACGTTTAAAACATTATGTTCTAATCCTGAGGTGGTGAAATCAGACATAGAAAAAAAACGTCAATTCAAACAAAATTAACAGCACTCAAACTCACATGATGTTTTTTTACATGTATATCTAAGATCAATAGTACTTCATCAAAAGATGAGAAAATCAATCAGTTTCACCTATAAAGATACGCAACAATACAGATGGCGAGCCGCAGTGAATTCATTCCATGCCCACTTTTCAATGTTAAACACTTTTTTTTTCAATATACATTACTCACACCTATTATTATATTTTCAATAAAGTAATAGAAGTGACGTTTCTATGTTACGTGTGCATTTTATTTCTGCAATAATTTACTTTGACTTAAGCATGTTGGTCCATGCGGATCGTGAAAATATGTTATATGGAACTGCATTCATAGTAATGGTTAACACATTTCTGTATTTATGTATAACATTTATACAGTGCACTTGTACATTGCATTAATTTTGTACACTGCATTTGAACAGTGCATTGAAAGTCATGTGTGTGTAAGCATGATTATTAATCGTTGACTCAGTTATAGATACACTGTCCTGACGATAAGAACGATTATTGAAATTAATATTCGAATATTCAATTTACATAATCAAATATATTCGAATATTCGCATACAAGTTCAATAGGTTTGCCACCCGAAATGATCATGTCCGAAATAACGTATTGAGTAACATCTTTTCAACTAGCTTTTCATGGTCTTTTTGTTACCATTTTAGCATGTGTTTGTCTATTGTTAGAAATTGAAATTTCATTCAATTTTGTAAAAATTACAACACTGTATTCGACAATTGCGTAATAGATTAATTTAAAATAACTTGCAGTTGATCATATTTTCATTTACTTTAGATTAAAAGCAAGCATAATCCGAAAGTGTGAACTATAGATTGCAGGCGTCAATTATTTAAGCAACAACTTGTAACAATGATTGCAATTTCGGATCATAATGTGCACAACTGACACTTGATATCATACACAGACCAACCAAAAGGCGGTTAGTACACACATAATTTGTCGAAAACCGGTGTAACATGTATGTATGACCTGAAGGGTCCGAATTCAGAAAAAAATGCATTCGAATATTCAGCAGAAATGCGAATATTCGAATGTGCGAATATTCGTTCCAGTTTTAAAATTATCGAATGTACATAGTGTTGTGCATACAGTGACATAGATCTTTAAACCTGTTTTCTGTTTTCAAAATGTTCTAGAAATGTGTTGCTGTAAAGTACATGTAGAGTTGTTTTGTATTGCCAAAACATATATCCCCCCCCCCTACCCAAAACCCCCCGCATGAAACTTCATAATTCGATATAGGGTATATATCTTGAAATGTTTGCAATAATGAGGATGCAGTACAATATCAAGAAAGAAGGTCAATATGTCAAATTCAATGGTTGCGTAAAAAGTAAGGAAACTAGCCTCGTCCTAAAAGTTGGCATTGTACATTTTGTACTGTATGGAAATCACAGGATCTTGCTAAAAAGTATCCTAAACCAGAATAAGTTTTCGATACAGAAAACGAGAAGTGTACTGTATCAGGATATGTCGTCGATATGCAGAACTATACCATTGATTACTCATGTTAAGCTTGCAAACCCATCCAGTGGTTTAAAAGATATAACCAGACATCATAAAACTTAACAAATGAACGGAAACAACTGTGCTACATTGTTATACTACCTAAACAGTGAAATGTAATTTATGTGCAAAACTAGATCTCATACCGATCACTCGGGTGCAGTTTGGTTGAAAACCGTTAGTTTTATATGAGAATGGTGCAGCCATGGAAATTTTGATAAATGGGTACAAAACCACTAATATTCTATCATTGAACAGGAACAAATTGGTGATATGCAAACGTTGACTTGGTACATCGTAGTCATCACTTATGTGCAGTTTGATCTAAATGTATCCAGTGGTATAGAAGGAATAGCACCGATATCATACAGTTTGACAAAGCAGGGCGCTATAACTCAGCTAAAAGTAATTGAACATGACTATGTGTAATATGCAAATGTCAAAATTGTACTGATAACTCACATGTTGTTCGGTTTTAATTCAAAGAGTGGTATGGAAATTAAAGCACATATATCGTGACATTAAGTGCCAAAACAATGCCTAATACAAGAAGGCCCTGCATTGCTGACCATTATTCAATCTTATGACAGTTAATACATATCTGGTTTGTAATGCCTGTTTTTATTTTTCAATATGAGTACACCTATCCGTGTTTATCGTTGGTCACCGGCTTTTGCTTTGAATGGATCGAAGACGCTGGAAGCTATGTGTTTTGATAGTCGGAAATGTATACAGTTTAAGGTTGTTTTTATTGTAAAATCTTATAGTAATACAGGCTCGTGTTTTCACATGTTCACGAAAGGTGTAGGAAGGAAGGCATATTTTTAGCTACTGTTAAATTTGGGCAAACATAAAGTATTTCACACTTTGCAATGTATTACACACTTTATCACGTATTACATGATTACCGTCACTTTGTCTGGCATTATATGACGAAGGAGGGTGTAGATACATGTCTGCTGTGGCGGCTTCATTGTCGTCTTCAATACATTTTTCTTCCTGTGGTGAATTTTCTGATTCCATCTTATCAGTGCTACTGCCTTCTTGTGCTGTAATAAATCAATTATATTGTTTTTTGTATGTTAGTTCGACACTAAAAACTGGGATAAAACAAGAGATGCTTGTGAAACATATATGCCTCTTGACGGCAGCCAATTAGTTGATTCGCAATAAAGGTTACTGTGACATTGACCTGTTGACTTCAAAGTCAATACGGGTCATTTACTAGTCATGTCCAACCAACCGACCAATAATGTGTACACTAGGCAAAAGCGTTCTCTATTTACCAACCTACCAATTATAAGTAATCTAGGCCAAAGCGTTCTCTATTTGCTGATTACACACGTTTTTTTGCGTTAAAGGTCAAACGTTCTCTTGCTAATTCTTCTGTTGAAGGTCAGTGTGACACTGATCTTTGGCATGTTAACCTCAAACTCATTTGGGTAATCTGCTTGTCGTGACCAAGGAACAGGCCGAGCTTGCGGAACTTAAGCCAGATCTCCATTTCGTTATTGAGTGGACAATGTTTGGTCTACCGATCGACTGATCAACCGACGGGTTGACATGTGCAAACCAATATACACATCTTTTACACAACGCAATAGAAGGTATTTGTGATCGAACAACTTTTTCTATTGAAAGTCAATGTGACACTGACCTTTGACCTTGTGATTTCAAAATCAAATGGATCATCTACTTGTCATGACCAACAAACGTACTAAGTCAAATGAACCTAGGCCATATTGATTAGACAAAGTTTGGTCTACCGACAGACCAACGGACGGATCGACCGACATGTGCATACTACTATACCCATCCGTCTTCAATGGGTTATAATTTGAACGATTTTATTTACATGGAAATAGGTATCTACACAACGCAATAAAAGGTATGGAAAAGAAGAATATGACTCGAACTGCCGGGTTAAATTTTGTTCTTGATCATGTTGAAAGTCGTTTGAGTATTGTTGAAATAATTGGTCGTAATTGAAGTATGGGGAAGCTAAATGGAGACATGGGACAAGGTAAATGTGTTTCGAGGATCTAAATATACGATCTTCGAACAAGAGACATCAAATGTATTTCACATGTACATGTATTTAATTGGTTTGGTTCATCTATGTCGAA
Source organism: Saxidomus purpurata (assembly GCA_022818135.1). Lineage (NCBI taxonomy): Eukaryota > Metazoa > Mollusca > Bivalvia > Venerida > Veneridae > Saxidomus > Saxidomus purpurata. Next base: position 8,788,624 of record JAFMSR010000019.1, read on the forward strand.
GTAAACGAGGAGAGAGAAACTTGTGGGGGAATAGTGGAGGACTTACACAAACAGTAGAAAAACCAAGAAACTTCTATCATAATTTCGGAAAATAAAATTAATACATTTGTAAAATAGAACAAATATATCAAAACATTTATTGATCTTTATTTTAGGTGGCGGGATAAAGTTTGGTATATAATAGCACTCAAAAAGGATTTAGTGAATTTAGAAGATGCTGTCAATCTTACTTCTGTTTTGATATAAGGATGTGACGTACGTACTTGTATCATAACTTTTAAATCCTTATGACAATTCATTCTTGATAAAAGTTAACACCATTGAAAGTGTTAACTGAAAAGGCCACATTATATCCAAAGCGGTTTGATGATTGCAGATAACATTTCAGTGCATGTATTATCAGAATCGTAACATTCTTTTTATTCGTAATTTGTCATTTAAATGTGTATTTACTTCATCAGAGCAAATAAAGGTAAATTTTACCCTGTGTATGTTTTTCTGTGATCCCAGTGCCAGTGTTAAATGTTTCTTGATCTTGCGTTCGAATATTTTCTCTTCTTTGTTTTGATTCATCACCAAGCGTCGCCTTTGTAGTCATTTCTTCTCCTCTACTGCCTTCTCCATTTGCATGAAATATTATTTTACACTACAAAAAGCATGTTTCAATGCGAACGCATTAATACCAAATAAATGACGTACTTGTAACCCCGCGATTTTTTAATTGTAAACCAGTCGTTACCCACCGGTACCGGTAGTAACACATCTACTACATAGTAACTAAAACTTATATGAACATGATAGGATAAAGACGCGTGGAAGCAGGGATAAATTCGACAAATCTAAAACTGTTTATGCATATTGAAAATAAGACATATAATTGCAAGAATGATGCCATAATTTCGGATAGGCGAGCAAACTCATATCCGAGTTCAAAGTGGCGAACAATTACTCAAAATAACCATAATGTGATAATCCTGTTTCGGTTGATGAACTGCTAAATCACATTTAGAGCCAATTCGAAAGGCTAAAACAAAACGATGCCGCCGTCTATGTGTCGCAAAAAGGTAATACCTACTAAATAATATAACAAACACATTTTCCTGACACTCAGCAACCAGTTACTCAAATTGCACTGCAGAACGTAAAATCTGCTACTGGGCCATTCTTCTAACAAAGTGCTAAATAAACTTTAAAACGCTCTGATAGCTATCGGCTATTGATAGGTAACGAAAGAAAAAGGAAACCACCAATTCTAACCCTGTTAACAATTCGTGTTATTAAATCAAAGCGTGATATACAATATACATACAGATTTAGAAACGTTCACATGCGTTTCTGTTGTAGGGTTGCAATATATATAAAAAAAGTAATTTAATTATCACCAACATTTACAGTTTCCCTCTCTGTTTACTGCTCGAAGCATAGTTTTTGGATATTTTATATACAGTTAATGCGATTTCTGTTGTTTATATGACGTCATCAATATTTTAAATCTGTCGCCGTATGCGCTCTGCTCATTGAACTAAGACGGATCACGGATAAATGCTGTTGATCACACTGAAAATATCTGAGCTGGTCTAGGTAAAATCTGCTTTTATATTACAGTACACTCATGACAACCATGAACTTAAATTTAGTATCAAAAATGGTTGTATAACAACTTATTGCGTGCAATGCCATAGTTAAAAAAAATGGAGTAAAAGTCTTAGGTATCTTGCGACATTGGAATCATCACGCAGCGTTGCATATCGATTCATTCAATATTTATTTCAAAGTAAACGTGATAGACAGGATATATATTTTATATGCCATTTGCCTTCGTAAATATATATCTACGTTTCTTAACTCCATACCGTGATATACTAATCGGCGTATCACTCAAAAATACAATTGATTTCCTTAATGACTATTACCCACTATTTTCTTCACAAAATACGAATTTCAGGGTATGACCCTATGACACAACAAACCAGAGTCAAATATAATCTTAGATTACTGTTTGCAGAATACATATGAGCTTATTGAGTCTTGTTTAGTTCTAGTTTTTCTGCATTAATCATATGATATGAGGGAAACTTCAGCAACAACACTGGTTCTTCTTTATGATTTATATGATCATCAACTTTTCGGCTGACGACTTCATTTATTTTTTTGCATTAATTATACAATCGTAACGATTTCGTATAACAGTTCAGCAAATACAATGTAATGTGATTATGTAAAAATCAGACGATTGCAGACGATTACATTCCTTTGACAATTACGATTTATGTTTACACTGCAGTATTACATTTAAAAAGCAAAGATTTCTATTAATTCGTTAGAATACTATATCCTTTGGTACCAGCAGCACATTTCACCTTTAGTGTACATTGCATACCGTAATATTAAAATCCATTAAAACAGTATAATTATGTTAATATAATCTTAAGATAATGTAGTGTATCGATACTTACTTTCTGTTGTTGAAGCATCATTGTCTGTAGCCAAATTGTTCATTTGGTAGAATATCAATATTGTCACAACTGTAACAATTACTATACCTGAAATCAATCAAAAGTATTAACAATTGTAATGTGAATCCGGAGGAAGTGATGTTAGAAAAAAAATAATTGTTGCAATTAATAGCGTTTCCCGAACGTTTACAAGCCTACTTTATTACTTCGCCTATGTGTTGGCATAAAACCCATGCAACCGTTCCCCCATCTCTCTCTCTCTCTCTCTCTCTCTCTCTCTCTCTCTCTCTCTCTCTCTCTCTCTCTCTCTCTCTCTCTCTCTCTCTCTCTCTCTCTCTCTCTCTCTCTCTCTCTCTCTCTCTCTCTCTCTCTCTCTCTCTCTCTCTCTCTCTCTCTCTCTCTCTCTCTCTCTCTCTCTCTCTCTCTCTTGGGCTGTTCGTTTCGCTTTACCTCCTGTTTTGTCCTCTCCAAATGCGTGTTTAGAGCTACTGTTTGGCCAGTTTATTCTTCATATTTTCATGAGTTGTTTACAAACTCATGAATATTCTGCTCGATGTTTCTGGCTAGCCTCAAGCCATGCAGTAGCACTGGCTTTTATATTGGAGTTGAAAAGCCTGAGCTTTGTCCTAGTGTGGATTTTTCGGTTGTTCTAGACATGTCTCAATGTGTCGAAGGCCTGACGTGCTTTAGATCTCATCATTTTTCTGACCATCCAGCTTAATTGGGGAAATGCGTGTCCTGTTACATCGCAAACTTTTGGTTCTCTTGGCGCTGATCTTGAGACCCACATCCTTGGCAACCATACTGAGACTCTGTGTCTTGTCCTGTGTGTTTTGATTGGACAGCAGTCCGATGTCGTCTGCAAAGTCTATGCCTTTTTACTGCTTGGTTTATAAGACATTTGTCTCGTAGTAAGCTGTATTTAAGACGGGAAAGCGGAATGCAATACATACTGTGTCCTTTCCCTTTGCGCAGAGATGTGTGTCAATAATTCATTTTTCGAAAGAGCCTTAGTCAGGAGAGCCAGATAATCTTACAAAAGAAGGATTGCTCTTGTATTCATTAAAGTTGCCCATGGTTTTGTATGGTTATATTGGCGCTAGGGTTTACAGCACATAACACTATCTATCGCGACTTTTCGTCTTTCGCGTCATGTTAAAAACTATAAAATCCGTTATTTTACCATTATTGTTGTAAGTAGAGATTAATAGAAGACTGGCCGGAGGTAACTGATTAACTATTAAAATCAAAATCCATAATGATCGGTGTAACTTCCCTATTCCAGTACTGTCAATATTAAATCCAAATGCGTTTTCACTAGCTAAGAAAAATCTGTTTCCATCATGAGTTCATTTACCTTGATCCTACAATACTGTTACTACATGCTACCGATATAATGTATAAATGATTATAATGCTATACATTTGTAATTAACGATTTGAAGCAGTTTTGCTCTGGCTTCAACTGTCATTCTGAATTACTATTGTTTGGAGTAAACGGCAAAGTGCAAACACATAAATTTATTCCTTTCATTTGCCACTCGTTTGTATGAATTATAAGCAGCGCCTGATATGATAGTAGTTTTCCGTTAGGACCCCGTTTTGGCAACCATTTTGATATTTCTGCTGGAGTAATTGGATAATAGCCAATACATAGACACAATATAACCATGGTTTAGGATTTTAAGTTGTTGTTTTAAAATGGCTATTTTACTCAACTGATCAAACTGTCGACACCGCTAGTGTATTGGAGTCTTAAGAACAGTCATATTGTAACACCGTCGTATATAATCAACTTTTTAAATTGACCTTAGATTGACTTAGATATTTGACTGTTTTGAATACATCAGTTCTTAGGCATACGTATGTATTTATATATGTTTCTTCACTTCCGCAATTAGTGAACGGACGTCACATAAATTGCTTAAATTGAATTAATATATAACGATTTCT